>DF819238.1:7448-132045 GCA_000836175.1 Taphrina flavorubra JCM 22207 | reverse complement strand
GGCGATGTTCGCGTGATCGACGATCCCTGTCCTTCGGCTGGTCGTCACCCAGCTCTTCGAAGACGTTGTGATCCTTCTTGTGCTTCTTGTTCTCTTCTCCATCGTGATCAGCTGAGTTCTCGTGCTTCAAGCGGTGATGTCTGTCATTCGAACGAGACCGAGAGCGTAACCTGCTAGACCTTTCCTTGCTCGTTGAGCGATGGCGGCGATGACGACGCGATGAGCGGTGACCTCTGCTACGTTGTTGTGCAGGCGATTTGGATCGGTGTCGAGAAGGCGAACGTCGCTCAATTCTGTCGGCCAGAGCCCGGCCCTTGATCTTTATACTTTTCTCCGGGGCCGTGGACCGAGCGGTTTCCAATGCTGACATTTTTGCGTCGCGCGATGTCGAGGTGGATCTGGCTCTACGTGATCGATGTCTATGCTGTCCGTGATTGTGATGGGAAGGCGAGCGCGAGGGTGAACGTCGCCTCTCCGCCACATATCTGCCTCGTTGTTCAGGACTCCTCGAGCGATACTGCTGGTGTCGTGGCGAGTGGCTCGACATCTGAGTAACAGATCTTGTCGCAGAACGACCTCGTTCATGCTCTAATCTATCACTGGATTGTGTTTGTTCGTAGTTCGGCCTGCTGTCCATCTCGCGATTCTCGTTACCAGCACTGTGATACGTGCTTCCACGTCCTCTCACGTTCCTACCGCGTGAGTCATGACCATTACGCATTGCGGAAGGGCCAGTGGGCGCGCCCTCAACAACCACGGGGGCGATAGCAGTAACACTAGATGAATGTGCCACGCGCCCACCACGAAACGATGCACTACCTCTGGGAGTGTATCGACCACGATACCCTCCACGAGGGTGATCATTCAATGACGGACCTAGAGGTGCTTGCTCAGAGGAATCGTGGTCTTGTGTATGCATATACATATTTTGCTGTGTATAACTGTCCTTAGGTTCAGTATTCCAATTCCCTACATACCCGTAACCTCCATGATCGACGTTCGCAGTAAACTGTGGCAGCATCATAGAACTGATTGGAGCCATTCCAAAATCTGCATTTGTCAACAATAAAGAAAGTCAATTAGGTAGCCGAACTTACTCGACATCATGGGGAATCCCATGTTCATGCCATGCATGCCCGTACCGTAAATGTTGTTTTGCTCATATGTACCATTATAGGCACTGGTCTGATGACCAGATCCTGACTGATTTGAGGGTGCTTCGCTCATCATGCCCTTTACATGTGGTTGTCCGGATGTTGTGGAGCTTATACGCGCCATGTCGTCCTTTTGAGTCAGTAAATCGAGAACGTGAAAAGCGCCTCACTCACATGTCCTGTAGTGTGATCATTATCGTCAGAAGTTCCATTAGATTGTCTAGCGTCCTTCGATGATTGTACTAAAGTGGTATTAAGTTGCGCTTGTGCTGTGGTGGTTCCCTTCTCTTTGGCTTCTTTAGCCAGAGCATCGTTGTAGCGCTTCTCGGCATGTCGCAGAAAGACGGCGATAGTGGTTCGTAAACTTGTTGATATAGCACAACCAGATTTGTCGAAGGGTGTAAATGCACAGATAGGACATGCATCCTCAGGTAATGTGTCGAAGCCTTGCTAATTGTTAGCATTTTGATGCGAGTCGTACTTCGAAGCACACATACATTGTCCGCAGACGATTTGGTCACAACAGGGTAACTTCCATGCATCTCGAGCCAGAGCTGTGCATAGACTGCATTTGAGTCTCTCGGGAATTGCGCCCAGAGGAAACGGCTCTTCTGTTGCAGTCATTCGTCACAATTACTTGTTCTATAACGACAGTACTACGACCGTGGCGACCATTTCCTGAATATACATAAGCCACGAGACAGAATGTCACCAACGACCATGCACATACACCAGATTTTGCATGCACCAAGGATGTCCTTTGTACACTAGCGAAGCAAAGTAGAGCAATTCTGGACGCAATCGTCAAGCTTGTCGATGCTCGCCTCTCTCGTTCTGCGCCGGCTCCATCAACCATCATCAGCCGCAACCGCCGTCTCAGCTTGCGCTTGCTGCTGCTCACACGTCCTGAAAAACATGGAATGATGGATACTTATATACTCGTATGTGGTGATACGCCGAAACGATGTGCTGACGATGGACGCTTTATTAGCTTCAGCCGCGAGATACTCTGCGGGTCTCGCTATCCGTAGTGGTATTTCAATAGCTGGGGGCTTCGCCATTCGCCAAGTTTCAACCTATATCTCGAAAGTCCCGCAAAACTTACACATTCAAGAATTGGAACTCATATCGAAACGACTGGATCAGAAGATCAAGGCGAGTCGCCTGCATCTTCAATTCATATGTCTTCTGACAAGTCTTAGATCGTCACGCCGGCGATCGATCTGATAGAAATCATCGCGGCCAGGGGTAACACTACCCTGAACAGCACGGTTCAGTTGACAGTATCGCTTCGTAATGATATCAATGCCTTTGGACAGCGTATGGCAGATGTCATGTCCGAAGACCCGTCGTCGAATACAAATTCCAAGGACGGCACGCGCAAAGTACTCGACGATATGAAAGCCCTTCTTGCCAGAATAGAAGACGCTGTTCCACTGATCAGTCTGGCACTGACGACTTCTGGAGCTAATTTGTCTGCATCTTTGCCCGATACGGTGTCTCCTTCAAGACTTCTACAAGCTTCAGCATTCTTGCAACAAGCTGACAGACAATTTGATCTGAAAAGTGCGCACGAAACACAGGTCGGTCCTTCTTTCTCCTTGAAACTGTACACCATCTTCGAAGGCCATTCGCGCCAAACGCAGGATCCAAATTTGTCAAACATAACATGGCAAGAAACCTATGCGAGGTCGATATTAGAAGTGATTCGAATGCCGATGCAAGCCGATGCCAAGCACGACGAAGTGCATGCTCGAGATCACAAACTGAATTATCTATACCATTTCCGCGTGACTGAAAATCTGGACGATGGGAGGTATCACGAAGAGCTTGAGAATGGTGCATACAGGAAAGACGCCCAAGGATTCATCAGAGGAGCTTCCAGAGACATTCCAGTACATAACATAGCTCGTCTCTTCTTCAGCGCTTCTGGCAGATTGCTCAACATTGATGAGGCTCGAACTCCAGTGCTAGTGCTCAAGATCAACCATGGACTTCGAGGACCTTCGGCCATGGTGCGAGCTATCTACACTGGCGAGAAAGATGCGGATACTTCGCTCACAGGTGCTGATCCTAATCAAGCCGAAGAAGTTTCGGCGGATGATCTAGAATGGATTGCCTTGGAGTTGTGGTCCGATAAGGACGACGAGGATTCCGATCTCGACAATTTTGACACAGCGTCAGAAGCCTCCTCAGAGAGCCAGGATGGTCATTCGGTGGGCATCAGTCGTCCTTCAACTGGTGGTTCGAGCGATGTTGACGATCTTGCGATGCAATTGCAAGTACTGGACATGTCAAAGTCAAACACAGTGTCCATAGATACTGGCAAATCTCAGATCAACGTGGCTAGCCTATCGCTTCTGGAATATATCCTGAGGCTAAGTGCTCTACAGACATCCGAGCAAGACTCCGTCTTGTCCATATCAGATGAACGAATCTCTCTCTTCCTGCGTGACGAGAACAGTTCGTCACGCTCCAAAACTCGACAAGAGACCGATGCTCTACGTCGTCCTAGTAACGACCGCTTCGATACGCCAGCATCCTCCGTACATTATGACGAATTCATTCCGGGAACACAAGCCAGAACAAGAAGATCTAGAAAAAGTCGCCAGAACACCCCTTCGAGCCACTCGAGCACACCAGTGAATACTCAATTAATCAGAAGAGACCGATCCAAGCTATCAGAAGCGCAAATGACACCGCAGGACCCACAGATAGCTCAGCCAAACCTAGTGCAGGGCTCGACTTCGCGTCATTGGCATCACTTGGAGAGTAAATCGAGCCATCAGTCCTCAAAATTATTGGATAGTCCACTGTACACAAAGAAAACAGTTGGCAAGCAGACATCGAATCTATTCCAGGCTTCGGACGATCTTAAGTCAAAGACAAACAACGGCTTTTCCAGTCGTTTACGGCATAGTGTTGAGGATTCGGACACACTCAAACAGACAAAGGCGCGAGACACAAGTGCACAAGAAGAGGCTACTGCGGGAGACGTGAACGGAACCTCCATCGACGCGAGACATCGGAAGTTCATGGCGCAGGCAATAGTAGAGGCCAAGAAGAGCGTCTACATCTCGAGCGCCTTTTGCGTAGGTTGTGTCATTGTCAAGGATGGACGAGTCATTTCGACCGGGTACTCGAGAGAACTCGAGGGCAACACGCACGCCGAGCAATGTGCACTGGACAAACTCCCCAACATTGGACTCGCACAGGGTGCAGACATGTACACGACAATGGAGCCGTGCAGTGTTCGTCTGTCGGGCAATGTCCCCTGCGTGCAGCGTATCATCGAGGCCAAGATTGGCGCAATCTATCAGGGCGTCAGGGAGCCCGCGGACTTTGTGGACTGCAATGGGTCGGAATTATTGAGAAGAGCAGGTATCGAGGTGCACACGGTGCCGGGTTTCGAAGCGCAAGCGATGGCAATTGCGAGGGGCGAGTCTCAACTTTAATCGTGAATTCAGTTTTGAAGGCGTTTTATGTTATGTAGGACAGCACGAAGTATCGCGTCGCTCACGACTTGAATCTCATCTTTGCCTCCTCCCGCTGGCGTCTGACGGCATCGACACCAGGAAGCGCCATCATATTGGTGAACCACTTGTGCACGGCGGGAAACTCTCGCTCGAGACTGAACCCGTCGCCCATCACCGGTTTCCAATTGACCACGACATCGGTCCAAATGACAAACGCGAGGTCCGCCACGGAACACTTGCCGCCCACCAACCACGCTTCCCCTCCGTCGTCACTGCCGCCGCCGTTCTTGCGTAAGACGCCGTCGAGTACGCCGTTGATGCGTCTCACTTCGTCACGGTACCGTTGAATCACGGACGTCAGGTTTTTCTCCTTGTGGTAGTACACGAACCAGCTCGCCTGTCCAAAGTACGCTATCCGTCCATTAGCCTCGCAACTCCCGCCTCCCCAAGATTGCCGTATCCAAGGGAAGGACAGGATAGGGTATGGGGGGGTTTTTTATGACTTACGTCCTTGGCCAGAGGCTTGGTAGAGTAACCACTGATTCATCTCGGCCGTCTCTCGCTGCCCCGAAAACGAGTACCGGTGCGTCTTGGCGTCGTACTTTGCCACGAGGTACTGAATGATGGCAATACTCTCCCACAACACAAATTCCTTTCCTTCCTTTCCCTCGCCGTCACCGTCACGGGACGACAGGTCGTGGTCGACGATGGCGGGGATACGGCCGTTCGGGTTGATGGTCGCGATGAATTCGTCCTTGGGCATGCCTGACCCGGACCCAAAGACGTCCACCATGATGGTGTCGTACGTGATGCCCAACTCGTTCAGTACCATTGCCACCTTCCATCCACTATTAAAGCGTCCGTCAGCCTTCCTCTTACTCCAATCTCCCGCCGTTTTCACAAGAGGGACGAGGAGGATACGTACTTTGGTCCCAATTCGTCCGAGTAGAGCGTGACTTGTTTCTTGGCCGACATTTGTATACCTACCTCTCCTTTTTTCGTGTCTTTTCCCTTGACACTAATCTGTAAATGTCTGTGTCCGGCAGAGACCTCTGAATGTGACAACTCGAGGATGGATCTCTGTTCTGCAATAGAACAAGTTGTCGAAACTGCGGGGGTAAATGATCAGATGACGGAGGATTTGTGGAGATGGATTGACCCGATCGTCATCTTCTGCTTCTTCCCGCCAGATCCGCCCGCCGGCCATATGCATGCTCCACCGACGCTACTGATACTAGCTGTACATGTCCTTTACATGCATGCGTATAGCCAACACCAGCGCACACATGAGAGGTGCGGCAAAGTCAAGTAAGTGTGACGGATGGACCAATTCCACATTATTGTTTCTTTCTAGCCTATATGATGCAATTTACACTGCACGTCATCATAGAATAGCGCTATACCCTCGCGACTGTGTCGAGGAGAAAGATTGGAATGGAAAAAGTCTATGATTATATGTATATATGACAGAGAATACTTCGAAAGAGGAGAAGAAAAAAAAAATGAAATTGCATCAATCAATCAAATCATGACAATATCAGAGCATTGCCGAATTGCCCTTTCTTTCATCGTCTTTCTTGAATCTCGCCCATACATACGCAACATAAGGAAAAAAAAAAGGAATCCTTCTACTTTTTGGCCGCCTCTCGCGCGGCCAAGATCAAGGGGGAAAGGGTCTTGAGTGGTTCCGCCTTGCGGAAGAAGGGATGCCGCAAGAGTTCCTCACTCGACGGTCGCCTCTCCACGTCCACCTCCAGACTCTGCTTCAGGAAATCGCGAAATTCGGCAGACAACGTCTCGGCATTGTTGATCTTGGGCGTTCCGTTCGTCGCAATCAGGTAGAGCGCCCGCAGTGGGTTCTCATTCAGGTACGGAGGCTCGCCCTCCACCATCTCGATGGCCATGATGCCCAGCGACCACACATCCACCTTGGGTCCATACTCCTTTCTCGTGACCACTTCCGGCGCCATCCAGTAGGGCGTGCCGACCATCGTTGTCCGCTTGCTCCCTCCCTCAGTGATTTGCGCACAGAACCCGAAATCGGTTAGCTTGATCTCTCCCGTCATCGAGAGCAGGACGTTGTCCGACTTGATGTCCCGATGAATGACTCCCTTCGAGTGCAGATGCCGCAGGCCCTCGAGCGTCTCTTTGCAAACGGCGGCAATCTGTCCCTCAGTCATGATGTTGGCAGTCACGACATCAGTCAACGAACCTCCCTCCATGTACTCCATGATGACCCATAGATCGCCCTTGAACAGGAATGAGTCGATATAATTGACAATATTTCGGTGTTGGCTGCTCTTCATGACGATAATCTCGTTGATGATGAGATCCTTCTTGGGCTGCTGCTCCAAATTCATCTGCTTGATGGCCACGGCCCGATCGCTCGAGGTCTGATACGCGGTAAAGACACCACCGGATGCTCCTTGGCCAATCTTGGTGAGCGACCTGTACAGTTTTGTTGGGTCCGCAGGGTTGCAAATCTCGTTCAAGCGTGCCACCACGTCGAAATCAGCCTTGGACGGCTTCCGCTCTCGTCTCCTCTGCTGCGTGGCGGAGACAGTATCGGACGCTGAGGGTGCTTTCGGTATCGGAGGCCGTGACGGAGCATCTCGCTGAGCGATGCCCAGGCCTTGTACGCCGTCTTTGACCGGCATTACTGACTTGCTGTTGGTGTTGTTATTGTTTTTGGCATTGTTTTGAGAAGTCGTGGTCGCGTTGGCATTGATTCTCTGGCTGATCTTTCGCGACAAGGATTCGAAATGCCCGACTCGATCTGCCGTGGCTGAGGAGCCATTCTGATACATGGGAGATACCTTGACGTCCTCCTCGCAGTGCTTCATCATTGCTTCCGGCGAAGCTGGTTTCGGAGGGGCACTGCGTTGAGGAGGTGGTGGGATACGGAAGGGCACCTTGGCGATGGCCCTGTCGTGCGACATCTTGACGGTATAGTTTGACGGCGTCTCCGGCGTCGAGGGCGAGCCGCCAGGCGGGACCGGAGGAGACCGAGGATTGTTGAACTTGCGCAGAGTCGTCTCGGGCGAATCGGGAGCTTGCCACTGATGAAATGGCACGGTTTCATTGGTATGTTGCAATTTTTCCCACACTTGATCGTCTTCCTTTGTGGTGGTATCCTGATAAAATTGGACAATGTCCATTACAGCCTGCGGATGCTGCTGCTGCTCCGTCTGTGAGATACCCGATTCCGCGAGGAGCTTCTGCCATTCCTTGGGCAGCCCCGTGAATTCGCCAGACTCAAAATTGAAGCCTACGTGAGTGACGTGGACGGCGTCGTAGGGAGTGCCAATCTCGAGTGTGGCACGACGCGAAGGATTCGCCGTCAGGGCGGACATACTATTGATGAGTCCCTTGATGCCTTTCGGTTTTCCCTTGGCCGAGACAGATCCATTTGGCGAGGCTTCATCGAATCGCGTGGAGGTTGAGGAGATTGATGATTGCCCCGACGGATGTGTCCGTGACGTGCCATTGCTGGTGGCGACGCTCTCGGCAGGGGTGAACGGTCCCTGTTGGTATTTTGGGCTACCCATGAGTGGGCTGCCGAGGAGAGATGCCGGTCTAGAGCGTGGTTGACCGTAAAGTCCAGGGGCGACGTTCTCCTGATTGGTGTGACTGTCTCATTTTAGCTTCTTGTGCAGTTGCCAAACAATTCCCACTTACTTTCTATAAGCGTCCGGATCCGCGTATCGGGCCTTGGACAAGGATCCGTGTCGAACAAGAGAGGAAGTGCCAGCGGGAGAATAGGAAGTGTCATCCTGTAAAGAGACACTGTTCTTCCTGCTCGTCGTACCCGATACCGGTGGACCGGGAGGTCTGGGAGCGGAACGTTGAGGTCGAAGGTCCGAGAGCGGTAGGACTGCGATTGCCTCGCGAGACACTTGCTCAGTCTGCAGGGCTGGCATCAAAGGAGACGAAATCGACATCTTCTTCGAGTACTGTCGCCGTTCGAAAGCGCCTGATCGAGTCTTGTCCAGCTCGTCGACTGACTCCAGCATCGACCCCGGCGTTGTCGAAAACAGTGAAGCTCGTCGCATAATGCGCTATTCGTGTATTGTCGCCTCACAGAGAGGTAGTCTCTTAGTGCATGGTGTCGCGGCTCGTTGCTACTTTCCGTCCAATAATTGTATTCAAGGCTGACGAGCAGTCGACACGTCCTTTCGTGGGGCGGAGAGACCAAAGTCTATGGCTTCAGGCTGTGGGTCGTGTTGTCAGAATGTCGACCCACTGTCCAGGAGGAAGGGGAGAGAGTTGGCAGGTCGCTGTCAATGGTGGGGAACAATTGCTGGAGGGTGAAAGCCGTCCTGAACAGGAATTCGGGGCTTGCACTAATGTGAAGGGATTCCAGATGGATAGCCGCCGCGCACAACACCTGCCCCCCTTGTGGAGCACCTGAAACGAATTGCGGGTTGCAATCACTCGACACGACCTTCACTGGAATAACACAGAACGACACGAGAGGCGATGGGTGGACAGGAAAGCCAGAGATGAAGGACTGAGCAAAGGATATTGGAGACGCTATGGGAAACGTACGTAAGAGGAGGAGGAGGAGGAGGAAGAGCAGCCTGTCGATCGATCGCTGGAGGGCAGCAGCTCGAGCTGCTTCTGCTTCTGCTTCTTCTCTGGTCTCTTCCCTCTTTGGGGGGGAATCGGTGAGTTTTGCGCGCGCGGCTTCCTCCCAAGTTATTGCCCGTGCGGTGTTCTCTTGTCTGAGCTCCTCCTGTGTATCTTTTTTCCCAAGGTTCACTTCTTTGGTTGCAGCTCCTCCCTCCCTTGCCTTCCTTCCGTCCTTCCTTCCTCTTCGTCCTCTCGGTGCAGGTTTCTCCTTCTGACGGGACGGCTTTCCTCATATGCATCAGAGGGCCATGGCAACTTCCAAGGTTGGTTGCTACAAGGCATGATCATCTAGCTAGCTGTTCCCGCTAAGTACTGAAATGAATTAAGCAGCTACAGTGTTCAGTGTCGCTGTAAATTGCTTGCCCTCGCACGATACGGCCCGGTCAATTCGATCCGGATTGCTCAAGCGAACAACGTGCCTCGCTCGTACCACAAGAATATTGATTCTCCGTGTTATCACGCTCAGATTACCTGCAACGCACCAATCGAGGCATAAATCCCGATGCGTACGTTATATGGAGTCGAACCTTAACATGGAACCGAGCTGGCTGCAGCTGTGCCTGCCCCGGGCGGTACTTGCCCAGGTGTGCAAACGATCCATTCAAGCGACCTCGAAGATCAGGCGGCGAGCACCGGCAAGCCGCTCATAAAAGTCCGAGCAAGTCCCGAGAATTACGATTCTGTGCACGTGAAATGAGACCTCAATCACTTTAATTTGTCCGCGGCTGTTCTTCGGTCCAGATGACGAAACCTTAATTCTGGAGCCGTCCTGGTAACTCGTCTCAAGCTACCAATCTATCAATATAATCTCATACAGAAAACGGGGTCAACAACTCAAAGATCCTCTTACAAGAATTAGATTTTGTAATTAAGATTTAAAGGCGAGGATCTAGAGATTTTCAAGATTCCGCCGCGCACTACTCCTCGTCCCTGGGCAACTCGTAGACTCGTCTCTACCATGTCAATGTTCAAGCCGAGTCCTCGGATAGTCGGCGAATTGGCTCGCAAGGACGTGTGGAGTCTGGTCAATGAGGCCGCGGCGCAGTGCAAGACACCGCCGGTAAATCTCGGCCAGGGCTTCATGGACTTTAATCCTCCGCCATGGTTACTAAAGGCCGCAAAGGAGTGTCTCGACCCCGTGCCCACGAACCAGTACTCGCCAACAAGGGGACGCCCGAGGCTCAAGTCTGCCATCGCAAAGGCCTACTCGCCCTTTCTCGGACGGGAACTCGATCCCAACACGGAGGTGCTCATCACGGCCGGTGCAAACGAGGGCTTCTACAGCGCGTTTGCGGGTCTCCTCGATGCCGGCGACGAAGTCATCGTCATGGAGCCGTACTTTGATCAGTACATCTCCAACATTGAATTCAACGGCGGCGTGGTCAAGTACGTCTCCCTCCGTCCCCCCGCGCGCGCCAAGACGCACAACATCGAGGCGAGCGAGTGGCGACTCGACATGGACGAGCTCCGGGCGGCCATCACGCCGCGGACAAAGGCCATCATGGTCAACTCGCCGCACAACCCGATCGGCAAGATCTTTACGCGCGAGGAACTGCTGGAGATTGGCGCGCTCGTGGTGAAACACAACCTGATTGTGCTCTCGGACGAGGTCTACGACCGACTGGACTACAAGCCGCAGGTCCGGATGGCCTCGCTGTCGCGCGAACTTGCGGACCGCGTCATCACCATCGGCTCGGCGGGCAAGACGTTCGGGTGCACGGGATGGCGGGTGGGATGGTTGATTGCGCGGCCGGAACTCATCGACTACTGCGCGGCCGCGCACACGCGCATCTGCTTCGTGGCCAACAGCCCGCTGCAGGAAGCCACGGCGATTGCCTTTGAGCGCGCCGAGGCCGAGGGGTACTATGACCGGACGTGCGCCGAGTACCGGGAACGTCGCGACCTGCTGCAGCGCACCTTTGACGAACTGGGACTCACATACACCGTCCCCGACGGCTCCTACTTTCTCCTCGTCAATTTCGCGAAAATCAAGATTCCCGACGACTTTGTCGCCGCCGCGCCGGAAAGCGTCACCAAAGGGCGCGCCAGGGACTTTCTCCTCAGTTACTGGCTCTGCTCCGAGCTCGGCGTCGTCGCCATCCCACCCTCGGAATTCTGTACCCCGAAATCCGCACCAATCTTTGAAGAGTACCTCCGCTTCGCTTTCTGCAAGAAGCTCGAGACCCTCGAGGCCGCTCGTGAGAAACTCCTCAAGCTCAAGCCATACGTGCAGAATTAAAGAGTGACACGAAAGATTATACTCATTGGAAGACTGCAGACTTTTAGACGGAAAGGAAGAAGGATTAACAGTACATATATACAATTCAATTGCATTACTCTATACATATCCCTCCCTGTTTCAGCATTTGTGATTTCCTACTTCGCACCTCGCTTCTCAAAGCAGAAAGCCGCGTAGAATCCACAAGCCTCCTTTTCGTCGCCCTCGATACCTCTGCTGCCGTCCTTCTTCACCACGCCCATCCGGTCCAGCAGCATGCCGCCATCGAAATCGTCGCAATTCTCCTCAAAGACCTCGTGGAAGCCCTTGTGGTAGAGCAGCTCAAGGTTGTACTCCTCCGCCAGCGCCCGAAAGGCATTGAAGGGCACCACGTATTCTGGTACAATGTCCACGGCGTCCTTGAGGTAGAACGTGTATCGATGTCCATAAGGCGGCCGAAAGACCACGTCGGGGCCCGGGGGAGGTTGTTTCTCAAATTCGACGCGGTAAATGTCGTTGCCCCATTCCTTCTGCCCTGCCGGCAAGTTGTTGATGTGCGCGATAATGGCATCGGACGAGGGAAGCGTTCCCAGAAACTTGCCCCCACGAGGCAGCGAGCAGGCCACGTTTGACAGCATCTGGCGCGCCTTGGCCTCAGACTCAAAGGCATAGTGTAGGCAAAACTGCATCGAGACAATGTCAAACATGCGCCGATCAGGCGGCAGTAATTGAGTCAACGGCCGGTCGAAGCAGTCGAATGCGTAAAAGTCAGCATGGAAGCGAGGATTTCTCATCTTCTCGTAGCGGCCCCGTGCCTGATCGATAGAGATTTCCGCCAAATCGATGCCCGTGTATGAGCTGATGTCTGCTTTATCCCACTTCATTAGGTCACCACCTTTCCCGCAACCCATGTCCAGCACACGAATGCGTTGATCTCTTGCGTCTGGCGTGAAGTTGCGAATCAGAGTCGACTTGATCCAGTTGTTGAAGTTTCGGAGGTTCACGATTGGCGACTGATTCCGCTGTTGGCGCCCTTGATTGGGTCGGGCATTGTAATGCGATCTGACCACTTCACTACCACGGTGATATTGATTCCTGAGGTTCGCGGCTTCTCTGGCACGTCGATCACTCTCCTCCTGCCGTCTCAGTGTCTCTTGACGTTCCCTTTCTGCTTCTGCTGGATCGCGGCGCGCGCCAGGCCTTTTCTGTCGTTTCACGGGTTGTTCTTCACGATCTACTGGTGGCATTGCAGCATTGTCGAGCTGAACATCGCGCTTGAGAGTTTCCTCACTTACAGGAGCGTCTTCCGTCACAGACTCCTTGCCACCGCTTTGTGCGGGTGATTTGCTCCTGGATCGTTTCCGCTGTTGTATCCTTTCTCGATCATCACTCCTGTCATAAGTCTGATCACGATCAACCTGGCGCGTCCTGGAATCTGGCGCGTGGTCGTTAGGCCGGGTCTGCCTTTGCTTTGAAGATTGAGCTCTTTCCAAAACAACTTCAGCTGGATCTCTTTTCTTCATCCTCCCAATTTTGGAGACACTGATTGGTTTACGCTCTGCTGCAACGCCATTCACTACCATCGGAGAAGGAGGTGCTTCATTAACACCATTCCCAATAGATCGAGTATCGTCTTCGGCATCACGATTTTTCTTGCTTGCCTGTGTGTTATTTATTACATTATCCTTGGGCACTGGTGATTCATCGGACATGGCTTGACTGTGAGCTTTCGTCCACTTGGATTCTCGTGTTATAGCCAATTGATCGTATTCGGAGGACGAAGAGATGCAGACAGTGTTCTTTTGTGTTTCTCGCAAGGTGATCTTTCAGATAGAAGAATGAATTGCCTATATCAACCTTGGAACTCTTAAGCTTGTGCAGCTCCTGGAAGTTGTGTACCAGCACGAAGAATGATGGTTCGGCAGATTTGCTCGAAAGAGTTGCTCCACACCAAGAGTGCGCCACGATGCATCGAGGTCAGCCATCCGGAGGTCTACAGCTACGTATACATATACCGGTGCCGTGCAACATAGCAAACTCATAATATTGCCGGCAAGATCTTTCACCTGCATATAGTATTATTGTTTCTGCTGCAACTTGGTCCGTAGGCTCTAAGACGACGAGCGAGAGCCTCAATAATGGTGCCGATCACAATGTCCAAGGCCTGGGCGTCCGCATGGATCTCAGTCTCTCGAGGTGTATCGCCTCGAGGGCCTATATCCAATTGCAAAAGATGTGCTTCAAATTACAGGCGTCCTAATTATGGTGGCTACTATACAACCATGATGGAGGTGCAAGTCCCAAAGTATGACCCTGCTGGTGATCAAACGGACATAAAGATGGAGGACAAGAAGGGCGGGGTCATATTCTATTCTCGACTAGCAGGTTATCCTGAGAACCGTCCTACACCGGACAAGGCAAAGATGTATGCAGGTGTGGTTGTCCCAGCAAAGCCCGACGAACCACTGAATTGCTGTCAGTCCGGTTGTGTACATTGTGTCTGGTATGCTGTCTTCCGGGCCATCCTCATGTGGTGCTAATCAGCCAGGGACATATATCGGGAGGACATTGAAGACTACCAGACGAAGAGGGACGAGGCTAGAAAGGCGCTCGTGAAGATGGGCGAGACTATTCCTGTCGAACTCGGCGGCTCAGGAGAACAGCCGGACATCATTGGACAACTCGATCCCTCATTGCAAGCATTCATCAAGCTTGAAAAGGCTCTGAAGGAAAAGAGGTTGCAGAGAGAGCAACGATAACTTCAGGGAATGACGAGAGTGGTAGATCATCATTTGCGTTTTTAGCGAGGGCGTGTCTGGGACAGACAATCATGATATGGGCCATCTTCAGAGATGGCATGAAACACGAAATGGCGAGGTCGCCAGTGGTGTACACAGCTGTAAAGGCAGATCAAGCATGCAGTATGCGTGTTCATATCGATCAAAGCAATCGATGACCATGACTGATAGCTGGGAAGTCTGGCCTGTCTGCGTAGCTAGCTGCAGTGCATGCATGTGTATATATATATAGATAGAGTACGAGTATATGGTACAGACTTTCAGACACTTTTGGCCAGTCTGCAGCTGCTGCTGTTCCAGGTCGCTTGCAGTTTGGAAAGCCGCGCATCTCCCGCGTTTCGGCTACTTTTTACGGTGCGCTGCCCAGACGCACGCACACGCCCTGTCAGAGGCTTTGAATTCGATTCAAGCCCCAGGCAACACTCCCCATGGCTGGCAAACAAGGTACAATTGGCATGTTTTTATCAATTCTGGCGAGACGCTCGGCTTGCTGCTTCGACACACGCCGTGCTCTCTGAGTGGCTACTCGAGGTACAGGTCTAGTCACTTGTCCTCTAATTATCAGACTGGACCACAATTCTCGCGGTGTTTTATGTCCCATGAGACGCCGCAGAACTTGAATTGGTCCACGAAGCGTCCCAGGACCTTTTCAACGCCCACGAGCGATCACGAGTTGCCTGTACGACCTTTCAGCAGGGAAGCATCAATGATTCGAGACAGAGATGAGGAGCAAACGCGGGCAGCTGGAGCCAGGACAAGACCGACCCCGGGAATTCAGTATCACGATTTTCAACAAGCTCAGCCCAAGACAGAAATAGCACAGGCATCAGCTGTGCCCCACTATCTGATCCCTTATACGTGGTATCGAGATTTCATCGCTTATGTCCAGGATGGATCTGGTGTACCTCCATCTGAGCTTCAACTTCATGAGCTCGAGGAATTGCTCGAATCAGACGATACCACAGTTATTCCTAAGAATGGACGTGATATCAAGATCTTGCAAGTCGAGCAATGGACATTGTTACAAAGCTGGTACGGACAGGAAGACGAGCAATGCGTACGACATTCTTATAAGCTCAAAGATGGTTCGTTCGTCCTCGAATACCGACCGACACAGTTCTACTTCAGTTTATACACACCTCCGAGCTCTTTCACAGAGCTTAAGCAGATCTCAATGTATAAATACAAAGATGTCGAGGGATTGTATGAGAAAGTCCGTCATGCTTTCGAGATTAGCCCTGCATATCAAGTCCGGTTTTGGCATACTACAGAATCAGCTGGGCTCACCAATCTAAACAATGCTCGGGAAGCAATCACAAAGACCTATGACCGCGTGAGCATTGGGACTGTGACGGATGGATCAACTTCATTCATCGTTGAAACAAGGAAGAACGCGACCGAGAAATGGCAGCTGGAAGGATGCAAGAAGGCTCAAATCGAACGAACCCGTGCTACAGGCACGAAAGGATTGACCAATCTTGGCAATACTTGCTATATGGCTTCGGCTTTGCAGTGCTTGACGCATGTCAAGGAATTGTCCGAATACTTCCTCTCGGGATACTACTCCTCAGAAGTCAATACAGATAATCCCCTCGGTTATGGAGGCAGAGTGGCAACCTCTTTTGCAAAGCTGCTCAAGCAATTGTATCACGATGATGGCCAAAAGTCTGTTGCTCCACGTGAGCTCAAGACGGTTCTCGGAAACATCAATCAAAGCTTCGGAGGATATCAACAGCAAGATTCTCAGGAGCTCTTGGCATTTCTGCTTGATGCTCTGCATGAAGATCTGAATCGCATCGTGAAGAAGCCTGCTACTGAACGGCCCGACATTGGGGATGTTGATGACACAGAGCTTCTGCGACTCGGTGAGGAAGCCTGGCGAATCCACAAATTGCGTAATGATTCCGTGATTGTTGATTTATTCCAGGGCATGTACAAAAGCACCTTGGTTTGTCCTATCTGTTCCCACGTCAGCATCACCTTTGATCCATTCTCGGATTTATCCTTACCCTTGCCCTTTCGGTCTTACTGGGCTCATGACATATATTATGTTCCGATACGAGGCTCGATCATCAAGATGACTCTTGAGTTTGAGCAGAATGCATCAATTGGTCAGATCATCTCCTATCTTGCCAAACGATTTGAGATCAAGCCAACTTTGATCGCCGGTGCAGAGGTCTGGAAGCACAGGTTCTACAAGATCTATGAGAACTACATGCCCGTTACGACGATTGAGAAATCTGACGAAGCCTATTTCTACGAGTTAGATGCACCCGATCCCCGCACAGACAAGAGCTCGACGAGCATTTGGGTTCCGATATACACAAACAGACGACCACGCAACCAGGAGAAGGCAGAAGAATGTGGCGTACCATTCCCTATCATCCTTAACCAAGAAGAGACCACAAGTTTTGCTACTATACAAAGTAAACTCATGGGAGTCTACGCTCGGTTCACAACCTCTTCTGATCTTATAAGTTCGCAGACAAGTTCGGCTGAGGACGCCTCAACTCCTTTCATCATCAAGGTTGGTCCACACAAGATTGGAACCAGCTTCTACGGAGGCACGGAGCCTATCCCGTTGCGGCAAAGATTAGCTCAATCAAAGACTGCAGGGAATATCTTGAACAATGACGACTCGACCACTGCTCAGCCATCGCTTGATGACCTGCCTTCCTATGACGAAATTGCATTCGGAGAGCGGAGAAACCTTAGCATCCCTCCTGCTAGCGATGACGACTTCCGTAGTGCTCAAGAGCCCGACAGTTCGGTCATGCCCTCAGTAGACAATCTGCCAGAACGCAATCTATCAGATTCGGAGGACTTTGGCATGGCGGATGCAAGTGATGACGAAAGTCTCCACGGTGCAGATACTGCACACTCACAGAAATTGTCGTTCGAACGCGGATCGAGATCACGCATATCCATGGACGCTCTTCCAACTCCTCAATCTACTCCCACGACGCCCGTGAGTGAAGAGATCCCCAGCAACGATGAGAAAGAGGTAGTTCTAGTGGGTCCCAAGGACGCGCTCTATTGTGAATGGCCAGAAGTCGCCTATGATGAATTGTTCTCTGAAGACCAAGACACCATTGGGGGGAAATCTCGTTGGGAGGAGTATGACCATCAGGTTGACGAGGCAATGGATGCGCGCAGGATTGCTCGTGAAACATCGAAGCACAACGTCAAAAGTCTCGAAGATTGTTTAGACGAGTTTGCGAAGGAAGAGCCACTGGACGCTGAGAATACCTGGTATTGTCCAAAGTGCAAAGAACATCAGAGAGCCAACAAGACATTTGAACTCTGGCGGAGTGGAGATGTACTCGTTTTCCACCTCAAGAGATTCAGTAGTTCGCGATCGTTGTCCGACAAGATCGATGCTGAGATTCGCTTCCCTGTACGTGGACTCGATCTGCGTGAGCGCCTGGGTGAACGACGTCTCAAGGTATTGAGAGGCGACACAAACCTCGAGGATAGCATATATGACCTGACCGGAGTGGTTAACCACTATGGCGGTCTAGGCGGAGGACATTATACTGCCTTCGCCCAGACTTTCAGCCAGGAAGGTTATCAAGATTTCCACAACTTTAATGGTACCCATCACATGTTGAAAACGATCATCTTAAGCTAATAGTGCAGACTCCTCGGTGAATCCAATGGACTCCGAAAACTTGGTATCGTCATCAGCATATCTTTTGTTCTATCGGCGAAGGTCCTCAAATCCTCTTGGAGCCGATCTGCAAAGCAAGCTCTCACAATACATCGAGAGGCGACAGATGTCCAGATCTGGGGCTTCTGATACCTCGGATGAAGATGACCTGGTGCGGCGACAATCTGCCAGCGTGCCATATCATTCAGAGGACTCTGTTTCCTCGCCAGCAACAAGCGTCTCGGCGGATTCGAAAGCGGCTGCGTATGTGCCGTTCATCGGGCCCGGACATCAGCTTGGAGGCATTGTTGGTGACACCTACAGAGCCTCGCCGGCCCCATCCAACCCATTCAGTGGCGGCACTTGGGGAGCACATGCAGCGACGAGATTTGGGACGACGAATAGTGAGACCTCGGAGCGTCCCGAGGGTCAATTTCCCGAGAATGAGACAGAGGACTCTGTGAGTTGGAGCAATTCGGATTGATTCAGGAGCAGAGACTTAGGAGTGAAGCGGAGGATAATCATACTGCGGGCGCAAGGATAGAATTGCAATTGGCGTGCAAAAATAAAAGGGCTGTACAATATCGGGAAGGAAGAGCATAGCGCGGTAGGTATCAGCATAGAATGTCACAATTGACACGCGTAATTCATCACAAACAAGTCAGGAGATGCCGTAGGAAAGCATGCGAGCGACTTACAGTGTACAAACTGATTGAGACTAGTACTGAGTGGATGAACTTGTGCAGCTGCCTGTCAGGTGTAATCACGACGTCAACAATCTGTACTACCGACATGTAGCTATAGATATTGTAGTCGTATTTGCAGGAGCAAAACAATTGCAAGAATATCATTGGTAAGATTTCGTGGAGAACCTGCTTGCTATCGGCCCGACTCGTCTTGTCGATCATCCAGCCACTGCAGGGCAACAAAAGTTTGACGCCACGCAGTCATGCGTCTCCATGCATGCATACCTACTTGAGATCTCAACCGCGCGACGGGTCCGAGTTCCACCCCGAAGTATCGCCTGGCATTCGATCGTCCCCATATGAGAAGAACTAGATGAACAATCGAGGCCATCATTAAGCGCATAGCAATATCAGCTGTTGCAGGCCTAGGGCATACATATGTGTACACACACATGCTTGTGATGGGAAGTAATTGCCGGGGTCACTTCATCGATTGGACAACCAGGCAGCCGGCTAAACAGCCCGTGATGGGTTGCTCAGATGGGCTGCATGATGCAACAAGCCTCTGAAGCCCAAGAAACAAGAAACCCACGGAATTCTCCCAATCAGGCAGCTGGGAAGAACGTCTGGCAGACGACCCGTGGCAGATCCCTGCCTCTCGAGGAGAATTCATCACGCGCCTCCCCGGGGGAACAAACATCTCACCAGCTGACCTGCCCTTCCCTTGATCTGATCTCTCTCTGATCGATGCAAAGTCAGATAGACGATCGGGCAGGTCAGGATAGACCTTTTCTGCACTTCTTCTCCTGCTTCTTCTTCCCCAGACATCCTCTCCTGACCCCGGATTCAATTCCATTCTCCCCAGAGTTTTCAGGCATCTCCGTATTTTCTCTTAGTGGTCAAGTCTTCGAAAACGCTCGATGTCTGTGAGTCAGGGACCTCGGCAGGAACGAACAGTGAGCAGCGATGTCACATCGCCAGAGGAGTCGATACACGACATGCCCAAGCAGAAATCATCTCGGATACCGCACAAGTGGGCACTCATATTCTGCTCGTGGGCAGTGCTTGGAGCACTCCTCTATGGTTATGACGGTACGACACAGAGCGAAGGGATCACGAGTGACCAGAGAACTGACATGCTCAGGAACCTACTTTACTGGAGTTCAGGCCATGGATGCCTTTCTCGAAAAGTTCGGCAGCAGACAAGCAGACGGAACATATACGCTGACTTCTGGCGCACGATCTGTCATGACTTCCATCGTCTATGTCGGAGAACTCATCGGTTCGCTCTCGGCCTCTTTTGTTCAGGATCGACATGGAAGGAAAGGTGGACTATTCGTCGCCATGATTGGCATCATCATCGGAGTCATCATTCAGGTTGCAGCGAGTGGCCAACAGGGAGTGATTATTGCTGGTAGAATCATCCTCGGGTTCGGTGTCGGTATGATATCGAATGCTGTGCCACAATACTTGTCCGAGGTGCCAAATACCTCCATCCGTGGATCTGTCGTGGGATCCTGGCAGTTGGTACTTGCCATCGGCCAGGTGATTGGCGCATGTATTGCGCAGGGCACGAAAGACATAAACTCGAGTGCGGCTTACCGCATACCCATGGCGCTTCAACTATTGATCCCCCTGGTCGTCTACACATTCATGCCATTCGTACCAGAATCCCCACGTTGGCTCGTCACGAAACATCGATATGAAGATGCAGGGAATGCGCTACGTAAGATCAACAAGGAGAAACTGCCGGACTACGATGAGACTATCGAGTTGAATGCGCTCCGTGAGGACAATGATAGAGAAGAGAATGCGAAGGAGCCCTCGTCGTGGAAAGAGGTCTTTGCAAATCCGATCGAACGACGAAAGTTCTTCTCTGTCTTTGGGATTTTGGTGGCCCAGCAAGTGACTGGTGTGCAATTCATCTTTTCGTATGCGACGGTCTTCATTCAGGATGTTGGCCTCTCGGATGCTTTCCTGTGGACGATCATCATTGACATTGTCGAGGTATGCTCTGTGGAACTCCTTTCACAAGACTTTGGCTAATGCTTACACAGGTGCTTGGTGTCATCGCCTCTTTCTTTGTGGTTAATAGAATCGGCCGAAGACCATTGCTTATCTGGACATCAATCATCATGATTATCTCCTTGATAATTGTTGGCGGACTCGGGACGCCGGCAAATCCGTCATATGGCATGAAGATTGGTATCGTGGTCTGTCTCATGATCTTTGTCTTCTTCTTCAACCTGGCTTGGGGTCCTCTAGCATGGTGTATCGCAGTTGAGATGAGTCCAGGTGTAAATCGCTCAAAGATCATGTCGGTGGGCACAGCTGCATTTTGGGTTATCGCGTTCCTCGTAACATTCACACTGCCATATCTCTATGACGCAGACCAGGCAAATCTCGGACCAATGGTTGGGTACATATATGCAGGAGGTTGTTGCCTTTCTCTGGCATTTGTATACTTCTACATTGGCGAGACTCTCGGGCGATCCCTGGAGGATATCAACCAGATGTTTGACGATGATCTACCAGTCATGAAATGGAAGACGTGGCAATCGACGAAGCTAGCCGCCGGCGAACACGTCGAGACGTCCAAGAAGGTCAGTGATGAGTCATATGGTCTGGCACAATATCCTACCAGTGCCAAGAAAGAAACAGCAGGCGAACACCATGAGATGGAAAATGCTGGAGATGCAGCGAGACCGTGAAAAAGCAACTCAAACACCTTTTCTGTAGATTCGAATTGAACATTTAGTGAAGGCGACTTTGAATTGAATGCTTGACTGTGCTGCATCCATGCATATGCACAGGAATTCAACCAACTTTGAACGGTTCCCATTGTGGAAATCATTCGCGTCGTGCTCAAAACTCTATTTCAGCCATGGCGTCCATCGCAACGCCAAAATTAATCTAGCCATTCCTTTACTTGTGTCGAATCTGACTTCGATTCGGATTTGACGTCATTCAAGTTCACAATACCGCTCAACGTCTACATTTGCATATAAACTCAAGAGGGAAGATGAGGTTTATAGATTGAGCTTGCTAAGGAGATTGTCTGCATGTCGACGGTGCACATTGAGAATGTACCGAATGGCAGTCAGGTGGGCATCGACTTGGTGTCGTGGACGACGGGTCCGAATTTCCGGGGCGTGCGCGACATTTCGCCGGGGTTGCATTGCTTACATGTCACCATCGACGGCGTCTCGGTGACCAAGTTTGCGGTCTGGTTTCTGGCGGGTCCTACGGCTCCGGTATTGGCGTATAAATGGGACACGAAGGGCGAGTCACTCGTTTCGCTCGACACGTCGCCGTACCTTTTCGCTTCTGGCGACGCGAGAGTGAATCCCGTGTTCTTGCTGGGTTATGTGGACGAAAAGGAGGCGGATTGGCGGCGCAATAGTGCGCATATGAGTCTCGAGGTGGTGCAGGGTATCGTGCCGCTGGGCTCGGTGGTGGTCAGTACCACTTCGTCAAATACGGATTTGCAACAAGAGGATCTCAAGAAGTTGGTTGGTGGTGGTAGTAGGACGAGCGATGACGGCGAGGTGGAGTACAAGTTTCTGCCGATCGATTTGAAGCGATCATGGAAACCTGGCGCACTTGGACGAGACATTACGCGAATGTCGCTCGACAAGTCCTGGTTATTGACGGACAGCATCCGTCGGGCGGGCGGCATGTCCTCGTTCTTGGGTCAATTCGAGTTTTGCTTCCTCAGTGTCCTGCTGTACACGTCCATCACGGCCTTTGAGCAGTGGAACACGATGCTGCGGCTCGTCTGCTCTTGCCAGTCGGCCATACCGGAACTGCAACAGTTTTACCTCGAATTCATCGATCTACTTCAGGTAAGGAACGACCCCAATGTACGACCTCTGCACTCCAATCACTGACACGATAGGCGCAAATGGAGCAGGTTCCGGAAGAGCTCTACACGGATATCTTTGAGCTGACACTTCCACGCAGCCTCAACTCGTTGAAAAGTAACTTGGTGGAAGTGTCGGGGGATGATGGCGAGCACGGTGCGATAGGCCCCGAGCTTCGAGACAACCTTGAACTGCTTATTGCGAATCACGTCAGGCATGCAGAGATGGACGACGAGCATCGGCACTTACAGGCGATGTATCCCAGCGACGAGGCAGGCTACGAAGCACGCAGGCATGAGAGTGAGGAGGAGGAAGATGATGAGGCACCCGTGGTGGTGGACCTATGATTGGTGTGCACGACTTGCTTGCAGTCATACCTAAAAGAGCAAGACAGCGAATGGCCAAGCACATGCGAGATATATGGCTATTTTCAAGCATTGTAAAACGCACTAGATGTCCCTGATGAAGGCCCGGTTGGCTACGGAGGACATGTATATAGGCAGGTGTGTATCAATTCCAAGGTTGCCACCGCCGAAAGCACCTACAGAAAGTGCAGCGACAGCCTAAATTCATAATGCGTAACTAATCTGCGCCACATGATCTAACAATATGTATCAACTCATGTTGAGATGCGCTTCTCTTGCTTGGTCCTTTCGTAAATCTGTTTCCCCAGCACGACGATACATGGCAAACACTACATAGACAGACGATTAGACAGGAAGGCAATTGATCATCATGACATTTAGAACTGTACTCTTTCAGGCGTGATCAGTCATCTGGAATAGCCCTCACAAGTCGCTCGGCAACGCATGGCCAACAAGCGCAAATTGACGATTGACTTGACGTCTTCGAGTCCAGCCAAAGGGGCTTTTGATCCAAAATTGCTGCTCAATCCGCGCGCGCTTCTACGCAAGCAGGCAAGCTCTCCGGAGAAGGAACTCGATGCGGTCGGAGCGATCGAGCGCATTCATGGCGTACAGGAGAGACGCGGCCGGGTCGAGAAGCGTCAGAAAAAGGAAGGCTCGCCGACCAAGGTCATGGCGAGGCATAGTGGAGGCATCATCGGAAAAGACCTGCAGGAAGCGTCGAAGAAGCAAATTGAAATTAGCAGGGCGGCCGGGCGTGCCACTGGCATCACTCCAGCAGACATTATCGACATGACAGAGGCGGGAGACGTGCTCGAGGACGAGGAGGAGGATGTAGAGGTCGTGCCTACCGCGGTTTCGCAGCAAGTCTGCTTCGGGATGCTAAGGGCGAGTATAAATGCCTTTTCGATCCCTGAAGCTTCGTCTGTCCTGCCAAACCAGTGGCCGCGGATAGACTGCGAAATGGAGAGGGGCAATGGAAACATTATACATGTCAAACGCAAGGAGAAGAGGTTTGGAGTGATAAGTTCAGACACCGCTGCTCCCCTCAGCAGATTGATGCAACTTCAGCTCTGTCGTTGCGAGGGTCGCATTCCCGCTCGACCAAAGTTTGCAAGGGATGGCGAAAACTTGTCGGGCGTCAGTGCCGTCTTGCCCTTTGAGATTATCGTCTACGGAGAGGCAGCGAATCAGGAACGAATTGGCACGGTGTTGAGTCAGAAGAACGTCTTTCTCATCCAACCGACCGCATATGACCAAGCATATGCCTATGTCAATCCACATGTGCGGCAAACCTTCAAGACGGGCAGTGCCTCGGCAAAGTACGGGACTTCTACCTTTAAGACTGCCGAGGAGATCAAGAGTGAAATTGAGGGACTCTTCAATCGTATACAGAATTCAGCAAACCTCGAGGAGCATCGCGAGCCAGACGGCTTGACAACGACTCCGCTGAAGCACCAAAAACAGGCCCTCACATTCTGCTTGCAGCACGAAGACACCCAGACACATCACGAAGAGTTTTCAGTATGGAGAGAGGTGACCAAAGGTGGCAAGTCCACCTGGCGAAACAAAATCACACCACAAGTCTTGTACAAAGAGCCTACGCGCGCGTCTGGAGGAATCATTGCTGATGAAATGGGTCTCGGCAAGACGTTATCCTTATTAGCTCTCATCTGTGCTACGAAGGATGGGTCAATTGCATACGACGACGGGAAGCAACGAATAAAAAGTACCTTGATAGTCTGCCCTCTGTCTGTCCTCAGCAATTGGACTGAACAGATTGCGGCGCACACGGTACCAGGTTTCCTCAAGGTCCTGGTCCACCACGACAAGTCGAGAACATACTCAATGTTGGAGTTTCGAAGGCACGACGTGATTCTCACCACATATGCTACGGTCGCAAACGAATTCAAGCATTTCAAGGACGGAGATAGGGATACAATCATCCCGGAAAGTCAATTCTATCGAATCGTTCTGGATGAAGCCCATATGATCAAGGAAAGCTCAACCCAGAGTAGCCAGGCTGCCATGACTCTGCAGGGTCAACATAGATGGTGTCTGACGGCGACGCCTGTGCAAAATAGCCTGAACGATTTGGCTGCACTGTTTGCTTTTATGAAGATCAGCCCATTCGATTCGAGACAGATCTGGAATCAATACATCTCCCAGCCCATGAAAGGCGGTGACTCGATAGCCGTCAGCAGGCTACAAACACTGCTAAAGATGCGAGTACTCCGTAGGACAAAAGATCAGGGCCAAGATGCCGACAAGCTTCTGACCCTGCCACCCCGGATCGAGGAGATTCGCACGCTCTCCTTGGAGGAAGGAGAACAGAACATCTACAATTCGCACCTCGAGTATTACCAGAAGCGGACGAAAGGGCTCGGCAAGCGTGTCAGCACGATGAATGTGTTGCAAAACATCAATCAGTTGCGACAAATCTGCATCTCTCCAGCACTGTTGCGAACCTCGGAGGTGGCTGCTGAAGAGGAAGGAGCGCATCCAAAGGAAGAAGTTTTGTCCCAGGAAGAGCTTCTCGAACTCATTGATAGTGAGGTCTGCGCAGTCTGTCAAAGTGTCATTGAGATTGGCGAGGACGAGCCGGAAGCATATTACACACCGAAATGTCTTCACTTCTTTTGCAATGAGCACGGATCTGAGCAAGATCAGAAGAAGAATGGTTGTCCAGCTCCGGGCTGTCGTGGTAAAGGCTCTCTGATCCCTCTACGGTCTCGTGCTGCAGTCACGCCGGATTCCAGATCATCTAGGCGGACAAAACCAGTGGAAAGTCCTCCATTGAGTACGAAGCTCAAGGCACTACTGACTGACATCACCACGATACAGGCTGAGCCTGCTCCGGCGGATGATCCTACCAAGATTGTAGTGTTTTCACAGTTCACTTCGTTTCTTGACCTCATTGGTCTGGCATTGGCAGACTTTGGCATACCCTATGCACGACTCGATGGCTCGATGAGCCGAGACGAACGCACAAAGCAACTCACACATTTCAGGGATGACAAGACCCTTTGTGTGATTCTCGTATCGACCAGGGCCGGTGGAGTCGGCCTCAACTTGACAATGGCCAACAAGGTCTTTTTGATGGATCCGGCCTGGAACCCAGCTACCGACTCGCAAGCCCTGTCCCGTGTACATAGGATTGGACAGCGCAAGGCCGTCTCATATGTTCGATATATCGTCGAAGGCTCAATCGAGCAGTCTATGTATGTTCTCTCTCATACCATAGAGCAAAAATCACTAATGCAGTCAGGCTTAAGCTGCAGGGACAAAAGAACAATTTGGCCAACTTGTCGCTCAGCAACAAGTTGGGAGGTGA
The DNA here is from genome assembly GCA_000836175.1 of Taphrina flavorubra JCM 22207. Lineage (NCBI taxonomy): Eukaryota > Fungi > Ascomycota > Taphrinomycetes > Taphrinales > Taphrinaceae > Taphrina > Taphrina flavorubra. The sequence goes on along the minus strand of DF819238.1, from coordinate 105,870 downwards.
TGAGACGCTGACCAAGACTTTGCTCGACCTCAGAAGACTCTTCTAAACGCTGCGTCATGATATTTAGGCACATGTACTCATACATTATACTATATAAATTTATAAATGCATAAAGGAGGGTCGTTCCATCACAAGCTCAAGACATGAGTGATCATGATCACTGAATGTTTGGAGTCCATCTCATGATGTAGAATGAGCTCCTCAGTTGTGGCTCGATTCCATCATCGTTACACACGAATAGACGGACTATGGGGTACTCGAGCTATATTTGACAGGCTACAACAACAACAATACTTCCCCAGATAGTTTACCAGAACGGAAATCATGATGAAGGCTTTCGGACTATCAAGGACCCTATTTGTACGACGATCGTTCTCGACGCTTCCAGCACTCCGTGCGGACAAAGCTAGCGGTGGATTCGGCGAAAAGGCACGGGAAGAGGTCGGCAACGAAGCAGTCAAGGACTCTGCGTAAGTCGAGTCATCACGCTCTACCACGCATCTTGGAAATGCTAATGTGATGGGACAGACCGTACCAGAATGAAGTAACGAAGAGCGGCACCAACAGCGAAATTGCACAAAACGACGAATCCTACTCGTCCAACACGAACCCGGAAACCTCAAACGCACGGCAAGGCGAAGCACTGGATAGTTCTCCGGCGAATAGTGACGCGTCCCGCGACCCGACCCCGAAACACAGCAACAAGTCGAAGCAGGACAATAGTGGCGCTTCGCAGATCCATCAGGCAGGTACGAAGAATGGCAACGTCAGCGGCAATCATGATGCGTCACAGGCTGATACGTCCAAGAGTAAATTTGACAAATTGAGTAAATCGCACGACGACATTCAGCAAGTCGGCGACCGTCAAGTCACTAATTGAGATTAAACTTCGATGCATGCCATTTGATGTGGTGTTGGATGAGGTGAATGCGAAAATGCTTGGTAGTGGAGGAATCAGGTGATGAAAATGATGAGTTTATTTAGGGAATAGCATTATGGTAGGAGAGCATATGGTGCACAGCGCCATTACTGTAGCAACATCATGGCTACAGCTGTAATCGTTTGCATGTACCGACCATGTGCTCCTTTTGTTCTTCCGTGTAGCGATTCGCAAGCTTCAGCTACTCCCGTATTGCGAGTCGTCTGAAAAGCAGACTGGACGTTTGTGTCATATGCATACATACCCAACAGTCGAGGACATGGCGCATTGTCCAGTCCCATTTGGATGGCGATGGAGATCAGTAAAACTTTGTCGTGTCAATACCTGCGTCCACGACCCCTGCCTCTTTGCCGCGGAGCGGAGGAATAAGAGTCTTGTCGTCCGTAACCGCGGTCTCGACCACCATAGTCGTGTCCATTGTCGCGGCTATCGCCACGTCGTCGATCGTCGCCGTCGTCATCGTTGAATGGCCCCCCGCGCCTGGATTGAGACTGGCCCTGGGGAGGTGCGATACCGAGGGCGCGCTTCTTCTCGATGACGCGGTCGTTGGCGTCGGCGGCGGTGCGCATGCGAAAGTATCCCTGATGGAGTTTCCCGCCAAAGTGGTCGGCGAGACGTCGGTCATTGTCGAGTTTGGAGAGGTATGCGCCGCAGACATCGCAGACCTGGAGTTTCTGGTGGTCGTCGGCGCCGGAATTGATGTTGGCGAGTTCTTGGGCGCGGGACTCGCGGTCGACGCGCAACTTCTCGACGGTGTAGTACTCGTCCAGGGCGCGCGTCACCTGCCCCAATTCGCCGAGCACGCGGACCTCTTGCAGCGTCAGGTCCATGGATTCTTCAAGCTTGGCCATCTCGCTCGTCAACGCATTGGCTTTTGCAATCTCCTCGGGACTGCGTTCCAGGCGGCGCTGAGCCTGCTCGATGCGGCGGTTGCAGTCGTCGACGTACTTGGCCAAGTCGCGCTGGTAATCGTACTCGTACCCGTACTCCTTTGTCTGCGACGCTTGCTGGTAATCAATCTTCAGTTGCTCACTGTGAATTTTCGGACACAGCCCCAAGTCCATCTTGGTCGCCACGAACATGTCGTGCGGACAGTCGCCCACGAGATACGACCGGCATACTTTTGAGTCCGTGAATTGAGTCGCCTGAGAGCCCGACGAGGTCATGATGTTGGCACCCATCAGCTGCTCCAGCAGCTTCCTCTGCTCCGCCGCCATGATGCTTGAGTGCTCTTAGACGTGCCAGCTCCTAGAGCAGCTTATTATATGCGGATGAAGGATATTGATGACATGCTATTGAAAGTTTCTCTATGTCTACCATAGATGTCAAGTGTTGTACTATTTCAGCTTTCTGAAAGCTGATATTTTAAGTCGGAATTTCCGTGTGCAGTACGCCACTATTGTCAAATTCCCTTTCAGCACCAAAACGTATGCTCTGTATGGCTACACAAAATCATGGAACCACGAGAAATTTTACCGATAGAGCTGCAAGTAGGGGCACTATCCACATCACGTCCTGATAAGCAATCAAACAATAAGCAAACTGGGAAAACTTGATTATCGTATCAACAGCATCAACGGCTCCTTGTGCTGCACGAACACCGATGCAGTATGGCGCGATCTCTATAAGATACATAACCAAACAGGATATAGCGGCTCACGAGTAGTGAAGCACTTCTGCAAAAGGTGCTCGCCATGCTCGCCGGCAAGTCACTCGAGCTCATTTGCATCGCTTTTATCCTAGATCAGCATACAGGAATAGATTGAAAGATAACGTCCATAAAGTCATGCTGCAACGACTGCGAAAGGACAGATACTTCCATCTCAAGTCGCGCCAATTTGTGAAGTCGAGTATGCATAAGTGAAATGCAATCCGTGTCAGGAGGATGTGCAGCACGCAGCAGTAACTTATTCTGCCGATCCATATACTCCGTCATATCAGCTTCGACAATTGCTTGAAATTGGTCCATGTGTGTGCTGACCGCTTAGAATTGCGCAACATCGCTTTGTGCAAAGGTCATCACGATCCAGGTTGTTTATGCAATTGAATCTGGTCTAGCCTCTCTCCGAGTTTGATGACCGAATGTCGAAGCACCCTTGGATCCAATTTGATCGTCAAGGAGACATCCTTCTGTGTTCGCGCTATGCGTCTGAGCAAGTGACTTAAGTCATGGAGGTGGTGCTTACGATTTGCGTCAAATCTCATCAGGAAGTACCTGGCCTCGTCATGTTTGGACTGGTACTTTTTGATGGGTCTCGGAAGTATGCGATGGCCCCAGTCTTCTACACTGCGAACAACCCCGCCATTGTTTATAACGGTTGCTCCTGCCGTCTTCGCTATCTCACGCACCGTCGTGTCAGCCAATTGTGCTCTGGTGATGCAAATTAATTCGTAGAGCACCATCGGATACAAATGGTGAGCTGGAGCTGCGAAGCTGAATGAAGTAGGCTTTCGACCACAGCACGTATTGATGTATATCAAGAGTGAGTCTGTGTAGGTTGCCAAGAATATCTTCGAGGTCGTACTCATCCACGCAACTGCTCGCTCAGTATCATACAACAGGAACAGAAACCTATGGACGGGTAACACTACCCGATAGAGAAATGATGAGGATCACTTGTGAGAAAGGCTCCCGTGGGAGGAGCTCAGGAACTTGTGCGGGAAGACTGCTGCTGATCAGTGCAAAACAGAATTTCTCAGTTGGCTGAAGCACTACCCGGGTAGCAGTTCATATCAGGGACCTACTCTACGGGTATTGAAGAACCTGTCCCGTTGAACACCCAGCGAAATGTAGGTCAATGATGAGACGTAGGAGTTCAAGGTAGCGAGGATTCGATGCGATATGACTTAACAATCAGCTGTCGCATGAGAAGCGATATGTACAGCGTGCGATATCGGCTGACTCGTCGACTTCTGTGATTCTCGCTATCTTGTTACTCAGGCGTCAGTGTTCTGCAAACGATTTATTGATGAGGTAGATAAAATGGCCATCAAACACAATAACGTCCTTCCGAGAAACCATTTCCGCAAGGACTGGCAATCTCGTGTCAAGACATGGTTCGACCAACCAGGGAAAAAGCTCAGACGAAGACATGCTCGAGTTGAGAAGGCTTCGAAAGTTGCTCCACGACCAACTGACTCTCTGCGACCTGTGGTCCACTGTCCGACTTCGAAGTACAACATGAAGGTCCGAGCCGGACGAGGTTTCAGTCTTGAAGAGCTCAAGGCTGCTGGAATCCCACGTCAATTTGCCAAGAGCATTGGAATTGCTGTAGACCACAGACGTCAGAACCGATCGCAAGAGTCGATTGATGCCAACGTTGCACGTCTGAATGCATACAAATCACAGCTCATCCTTTTCCCACGAAAGCACGGAAAATCCAAGAAGGGCGACTCCGACGCTTCGACCATCGCTGAAGCTAAGCAGAACTCGGTTGCTGCCACCTTCCCCATCTCACAGCCAAAGCCTGATCTTACTCCACGAGCTATCACATCTGAGGAGAAGGAGGGTTCACGATACCACGACCAGCGAATGGAGCGATCCAACAAGAGATTGGCAGGCAAGCGTGCAGCTGCTGCCAAGAAGGCTGCTGAGGAGGCAGATGCAAAGGCGAAGAAATAGGGTTTTCAAGGATTTGTTGATGAAATGTCCGAACCATAGCGTCTTTTTACTTTGTTCTCATTACGGCCATCTCATCCGTTCAAATCGCCGTGTCAAGCGGCGATCTTTGTACGTTGCTGCATTAGTTGTGAAGATCTTGAAGAAAGCTATCGACAACCGTAGAGTTCAAATTGATCGCTCACCTATAGCTAAAATATGGAAACCAGGTTGGCTCAATGCCTTTTCCGATCGCAATGATGCAATTCTCAGGTTCGTTGTCGTTCACTGCCTCGATCACACAGTTGTCCATCCCACGGCCGTTTGTTCGGTTTGTCCATCTTGTTCCTGTGCTGCCCGTCCAAGTCAAAGTAGCTATGAGGCGCCCAAACACCTCTTACGACCCTTTATGTATCGACTGGTAATTGATCTTTTGTTGGTACGCAACGCTGCCAGAATCTGTGAGCTGCTCTAGATCTATTGCAAGCCATGTTGATCGAGACAGACTTGCACTGCAATTGCAAGGACTAAATAGTTGTGCAGGCAGCCGCGCACGGGCACAAAATAATTGCGGCTAGTGCTGCCTCTTTCGTTTCGACAACCACGAATTAGCCTTGCGATGAATCTTGGAGTCGCCATCCAGATCGTGATGATCGTGGTGGACAACCCAGGCATGCAGCGCAACTGGCAGACATCTAAACTGCGGTAGCACGACGATATTGTATACAGACGTTGAATATGTTCTAGTGATATTCAACTGCTCGTGCACTTGGTGCAATCGTTTCGCGCGACTCTTGCTGCCCCTTGTATTGACCACAATCGCAACTTGGAATCATGGCGAGCACTGTGGACGAGGACCTCTGCAGAGTCTGTAGAGGCGAGGGCACAAACAGTGACCCTTTATTCTATCCTTGCAAATGTTCAGGCTCGATTCGCTATGTTCATCAGGACTGGTAAGTCTTAGCGGACTGGACAATAACATCCACTAACCTTTTGTCAAGCTTGATGGAGTGGTTGAGCCATTCTCAGAAAAAGCACTGCGAGTTGTGCAAGACTCCCTTCCGTTTTACGAACTTGTATGATCCAGCAATGCCGAAACGTTTACCAGTAGCACAATTACTTCGCAAGTTGTGTCTCGATGTTCAACGAGCGATACTGATGACCTTACGCTGGCTCTTTGTCACAGCCGTCTGGTTGGGTTGGCTGCCGTACTGTACTCGGCATATTTGGCGAAGCACAATTCGAGCAGGAGATCATTTAACGACAAATTCCGCAGGACATCTTCATGATCTTGCTAATGTGACCATGACGAACCATACCTCACTTGACAACAGCATTGACATGGCTGTCAACACCACGCAACATGCCAGTGACACATTTCTCCCATCATCTCTAGCTCATCTGACGAGTTCATCCTTGTTGAACAAGATCTTTACACAAATTCTGGAAGGACAGATCATCACTTCTATTATCATCATCATCTTTGTTGTGGCGTTTCTCATCAGGGAGTGGATTGTACAAAATAATGCACACCTGCTCGACGAGTCTCCCGAATTTCTTGGTACTAGTACTTTACCAGCAGACGAAGCTCGTCGGCAAGCAATGAGACTAGCAGCAGCTCCACCCGATATGGTAGTTGACAATGTCGCGCAAATTGCTCGTGATGCAGAGATCAGCAACGTCTTGCAGGACGTGGACCCTGCTAATCAAGTCACAGCTGCAAGTGCAGCTGATTCTACGTCTTCAGGCAGTTCTTCGACCCTCGCAACTGCTGTTCCTTCACTGAACTCTGACTCTGGTAGCAGTAGTGATTGGGAAATATTGAAAGCACAGGCTGCCTCCAATGCAAGGCGCGCTCAAACACGATCGATGGTCCGGAGTCAGCAAGAACCTTCTTTAGAAGGTGGTGCTGACACGAGTTCTGTGCACAACGACGTGAGGATCACAACGGATCCACAAGATGCGTCATCACCATCCGTATTCACAGCTGCAGAACAAAGAGCTTTACGGCGCCAGGCTGTACTCCAGGCTGCAGCTCAACGACTGCACGCAAATGACCTTGGAAACAACGAAGTAACAGAATCATCGGACGATCGCCGACGACGTAGAGTAGAAGACATTGATACCCAACTGGCCAGTGAGGTCGGGGCTCGCAGTCCTCGAGATCTGCGTCACGAGCGTGCTCGACGTCGTAGTCTCGAGCGCAAGATGTGGGAAGAGGCGGAGCGTTCAACAAGCCTGGAATATCCGGATTCGCCTGTACCTATGCCAAGAACCTCAGATGTGCCTGGCTTGCCCGATCACAACGAGGACTTGAATCTGGACTCTGGACCGTCATCAAATGCACATGACCCAAATTCGTCTGTATCACTTGACGAACCTGTCCCTGAAAGTGATGGAAAAGCTGCACAACCCAAGGTCCGGCAACAGCAATTCAACACGACTATGGCCGAGCCCCCCGAAGCAGAACAGCCTTCCACAAGTGCCGAAAATGTGGTCATCAGTGATAAACAGCTTGAAATTCTACTAAATCAGATACGTCTTGCTGGTTCTCCGGTAGAACGGACACGAGCTGCGAATGCGGCAATTCAAGTATGTGTAGACTTGGCCCTTGCTGCTACCCCTCAACGGCCCCTTGATAGACTCAATCCCATCTACCGTGAGACTATCAAGCATGTCGGCACAATTGCTAGGACTGCGAACGAATATGGTATAGAAGGTGTTGTGGATGTACAAAGAGCATTTCGATTGACAATGGATGAACCTGATCTTGATCCGCAGGATGATTCGACTCTGGCCCACACCGCCATGGCAGTGGTCGAGCCTGTGCCGAACGATGTACGTGAACTCCAGGCTGATGTGGACAACGCAGAAATCAATGCTCTCGCGCGTGGAGATATGGACGAAGACATTGATGGACTTTTGGAACTCATCGGAGTTCGTGGACCTGTCGTGGCCCTGCTCCAGAACTCAATGCTGGTAGTCGTTATGGTTACCAGTTTCATCATATTCGGAGTCTGTCTACCCCATATGTGTGGGCGAAGTGTTGTAGCAATTCTAAGGGATCCATGGATGTATCTCCTGCACTTACCGCTTGAGATTGTTCGAACAGTATCGCACCAATTCGACAGTGTAGCCAGAATAACGTGGCGTGGTGCAAAACTCCTACTAAACCCAGTCATGGCTCACTCGAGGGTTGTCAAGTACACGACACTCTTGATGCATGCCTTATGGCGCAAGATACTCGACCTGCAGATCTTTGGGAATGACTGGAGATCATCATCAACAACAGCATTACATGGTGTCAAGGTATTCTTTGTCCGTCAGTGTCCGTGGGTCTCGACAACAGGTGCATGGCTCACGAAACAAACGCCTGAATTCCTCGGAGTTGTGTCAAAGCCGCCGTCGACCATACCAGAGAAAGCGATAACAGTGCTTTGCGGGTATGCTACACTCATCTCGTTCGGCGCTTTGTACATCAAGCTCAATTTACGCATGACTACTGGCGAGCAAGGAAAGAATATTGAACTTATCGTGCGTTCCATACTACGACAGGCAGGCTTTGTCATCAAATTCGTCTCGATTCTCAGCATTGAGCTAATCATATTTCCCTTTTACTGTGGAATTTTGCTAGATGGAGTCTTCTCGCCCTTCTTCTCTACTTCTACATTCATGGAGCGATTGTCGTTCTTTGTGGATTATCCATTTACGAGCGTCTTTCTGCATTGGCTATTTGGAACCATCTACATGTTCAATTTTGCATTGTTCGTTTCCATGTGCAGAGAGATTGTCCGGCCGGGTTTACTCTTCTTCATACGAGATCCGAATGATCCCACCTTCAATCCTATCAAAGACATACTAGAGCGTCCTATACGCAACCAGATGCGCAAGATTGGCATAAGTATCCTCATCTACGGAGCACTCATCACATTGGCATCTGGCGCAGTCGTCTGGGCTTTATTCCGTTGTCTTCAAGGCATACTTCCACTAACTTGGAGTTCGACCGAGCCTCTGTTCGAAGTGCCCTTTGACCTCTTATTATTCCAAATACTTCTGCCACTAACATATCGCTACACAAAACCACACAAGTTGATTAAGAACATGTGGTCAGTTTGGTTCTCAAGTTGTGCCCGGGCATTGCGCCTATCGTCCTTCATTATGGGAGAACGTCACGCGGACGAGGAAGGTTATGTTGAAGATCGACCTTCAATTTTGGCTCAGTTCTGGTTTAGAGCACCGGATATTCATGATCCGACATTTGTCAAGAGCGGTTCGTTCCGTAGAGTACCAGCAACTGACAGCTTGCCAATGCGACATGGTCAAGATATGATCTTAGTGGTTACGGAGGACAACAATTTACAAAGTCCTATCGAGGGCGACGATGAAACTCGAGACGACCCTAATTACACAGTCGTATATGCTCCACCAAAACTGCGCCTACGGATCTACACATTTCTGTTCCTGATGTGGGCATTCGCTGCTAGCTTATGTCTTGGGTCTGTCGTGTTACCACTGCTCATTGGCCGTCGAATTTTCCGTACAATCTCCCCACAATCTCAAGTACACGACCTGATTGCATATTTGTATGGGATTTATGCTGTTGGTATAGCTCTATGGATCGGAAGCAAGTTCGGCCGAGCCGTCTCACTCAAGGACAACGTGACGAGATTCTATCGAGATATCATCGACAACCCCGAACAAGCACTGGTCAAGGTTCGCGAGGGTCTTGTCCTGGCTTTGAAGTGGCTCTACCTGCTCGGATCATTGTCAGTATTGATTCCTGTGCTGTTAGGGCTTACATTGGAAACATATGTAATCATTCCCCTCGGCATTTGGTTGAATCCTGCATATGTGCCAACAGTGCATCTCGTACATGACTGGATCGTGGGTCTTGTGTACGTCAAAATAATTGGCAGGACCGCATTGATGATGCCTCCCAACACAGTCGGCGATGCCCTCAACAACACAATGCGCAATGACTGGCGTAGAGGATGGAGGAATCCCGATCTTCACTTAGCAACACGCCGACTGATATTACCAATCACTGCAACCTTGGTCGCAGCCTTAGTCATGCCATTGAGCATTGGCGCATTGGCAAAGCACGTTGCCTATCGTGACGCGCCGAAAGACAGCTCGGTTATGCTTTACCGAATGAGCTATCCCGCTGCATTCATGTCTGCCATGCTGATCTTGATGGGTAGAGCTGTCTGTTCGATAGCAGTGCGTTGGCGCGCGACCGTTCGGGATACGCTCTATCTGAAAGGTCGAAAGTTGCACAACTTTGGCGAATCTTCGCCACCGTCCCTGCCACAACCAGTGGTGCCCACCGCTGTTCAGCAGTCTCTCGCGGAACAAGCCAATGATGAAGAAGATGCGATCCGTGAGGAGACGACACAGGCACTTGACAACGTCATACAAACAATCGAGGATGAAGAGGAATTGGCGTCTCGTGCCGTGGAGCTTGCTCTGCAGGATGAGCGGCCATTCGATGCCTCCCGATCTGGTGCAGGGTTCCGAGCAAAAGTGATGCTTGACAGAGCACGACAGGATCCACTCGAGGGCGAGCAACAATCTACAAATCGCACGGACAATGACTTGCAAGGCACTAGCAGCTCTATCGTCGAAGACCACATCAATTGAGAAATCAAAAGAACCTGAGACGATGAACCGGACATGCCCTTCGCATTGAGTCATCCCTTCTCTATGGGCCATGGCGGTGAAAGTGAGATGAGGTAGAGTAGTTTTCTTCTATGCAGATTGCCATAATGACTTTAATGACTACATCCTGCACATTGTGTCATCTCTGATCAAAAAGACCTGCAATGGTGGTGCTCCATCAGTGTCCACCTCTTGCTTGAGGAAGAATACCATCAGTACCTGCGTGATCTAGCTAGGCCTGGAGCGGAATATCTCGTGGTTCCATATGCTTGGAAACACACCCCTCGATATCCATGCAATCCGTGCCGTCAATTGCAAGCTACCGACAACGGTGTCCCAAGTGCCAGGTGCGCTAAGTGCCAAGACGCGCGCATATCGGTGCAACATACATGATGTATAGAACGTGAAACATGCTTAGCACGTTTGTATGCCATATACCCAAATGCATCCTGGCGTCTGCGCACGCTAGCAGCTGTCATACAGGTGAAAGTCGAACGACCTCGAGTTTGGGAGAACTCGAACTGCCGGGCCAGCGTATCCATGAATATCCGTGATCCACGAGATGAGCACATGACAAAAAACGCGAAAAGTGGCGCGGAACTTCTACCGGCTTTGAGTCCTGCGCCTCTTCGCCAATCCAGCCAATCACGCAACGAGGGGGCGGAACGAGATGTGACCAGAAACACGGGCATGGGTACGAAAGAAGGTTTGACACCCGAGGGAAGCGTCGCGCGGATGTCTTGGTTTGCAACTCCATCGCATCGACTGAGACACTTCTAGCTGAACCTCTTCAACAATTGGTACTTCCTAGAGTCGTGTTCCCCCTCCTCCAAGTCCCGAGAAACCGCCCCTCCGCCTGGGCCCCCTCCACGGGACTGCTCAGCAGTCAAGGGTCAAGGCATGCGCAGCAATGACGCAGACCAGGTCGCTCGATGCACCACGTTCATTCATCGGCCCTGACATTGACAGAACGGGATGAAGTTTGCTTTGCATGGTCTAGAGCTTTGCTATCATTTAGTGGTGAGGATTGAGCCAATATTCTGATTTTCAGCTTCCATAAGTCTTTCATATAAGATGATCACGATAGAGCATTGGCTGGCTCAGTCCCTTTCATGCATGACACGTAGATCTGATGGGAGATCTGAGGGCGGGAGGGAAAGCAAGAAGCCATGTTGGCTAACGACAAGCCATAACGGGGGTGCTTACCGAACGAAAATTATGTCTCACTTATGTCTGAGCCGGAAAACTTGCCAGCATTTGGGTGAGACATGCTGTCACAGACACGTTCGAGAGGGAAAAGTATAATATACTTATGCCACGCGAGCGCTTATCCCTTCCCCTGGACGTCGATCACAAACTTTCAAGAAGCCTGTTCATTTTCGCTAGATCGAAAAGGTTCAGGACATCATCTACAGGGCGATCAGTAGAAACATCATTTTGGACTCGAGCTGCAGGGACCGCTCGAAATAGCGCATGCGCACAAGTAAGTCATCGCAGCAATAGTAAAGAGCGCGAGGAACAGAGGATGCACGGCGAGTCCGAGGGTTGTTCAGTTGCGTCTTTGCAAGTATGAGCGCCTCCGACTCGTTGCGCTTCCTCGAGAATTCCGCGCTCAAGACATGAACCGATGTTCTGACGAGTCCACAGAATCGAGTGATCAATAGCCACCATTTCCAACGAATCGTCACAGCAGGAGGGGCAACGGCGCATGGGTTCGCGCATGTCGATAGCGTCGATGATCACGACCAACGAAACGCCGAGGAAGAGGCGGGTCTCGTTATCCGCTGAAGCAGCAATAGATGAAGAGCGCAGGCGAGACGCAACAACGGCGTCGGCTGCGACGTCGATATCGACGACACCGAGTGTGCGGCGTCGACGGGAGGAAGAAGAATCCGCAGCGCTGCAAGACTCTGCAGATCATCCAACTGCCAGCAACAGATGGCCAACAAAGTCGGGCGAATCCTCGTCCAACACGACAACACAAAATTCATCCTCGCGCAGTTCGCGTCAGAATTCCGTGGGCCTGCAGACGGAAAGTGTCGGCGGCACAGAGAACCAGCGGGCTCGTCGCAGGGCACTGCTGCGACAACGCAGATTGCATGGCACGGCGGCAGACTCGTTGGAGGACTCTGAGCGCGCGGAGGAGACGGAGGACGTAGAGTCGCTGGACGTCCCGTCCTCGCCCTCGGCATGGTCAAATACCGCCTCGTCCCATCGCCCTGAACCAAGGGACCCATCCGTGACTGGGCAATCGGCCACGGGACAGATCGGTGATCGCGAGTATTGTCTCACGGTCGTTTCTGTGCCCGTGCAGTGCACCACCAGTGGCCCAGGATACTGCTCTCCTCCGCTCATCGCGCAATTATCCGTCAAGAGTATCTCGTTGTCCAACACGGCCGCCGCCGCCGCCTTCGCCGATCCGTCGTCGTCGTCGTCACTGTCGTCGTCGCCTTCCTCACAGTCGACGGCGCGCTGGGTCGAGCCGGGCAGCTATATATTGGCAGAAGACGACCTGCCGTTCCTGCGGCTTCAAGTATCACTCTGGGACGCGAACGGAACCTCCGAAATCAAATTCAGCGCCGGCGGCGGCGGCAGCAGCGGTAGCGCTTCTTCCCACCACTCGTCCCCTTCCGCGATGGGCAACGCTGCAGCGTCAATTGCAGTATCATCAGCAGTAGCAGCAGGGGTGAGTGTTGTCGGAGCGACGAGCGTCGCGGGTCACTTGTATAAAGACGCCCAAGGTCGGCTCGGCATCTTCTTTCACTTTCCCAATCTACAAATCACGCGATCGGGGAGTTTCAGACTCGGCTTGACACTCTCTGGGTCGTGGCCCGCCAACAGTAGCTTGGGCAGCTCAGGCAATCGAGGGGCGTCGGCGTTGACGGAAATCTTGACCCTCAGGTGCGATACGCCTACGCTCGCGGTGCCCGAGCAGTCGCCCCTCGCAGTTGGGGCCGTGCAAGTCAAGCCAGAGGTGGGCAAGCTCTTGACCGCCTTGAGAGGACAGGGAGCGCAGATCTGAGCAAACACCAGAATCAACTTCATGAATGACATGTAAAGAAGGAAAGTAATGGCAATGTATGAGTAATGAAGTGAGTCATGTTTTCATAGTATGGAGTACGGTGCCAAGCAAATTATGTATGGTGCATCAGAAGATAGTGTATGGAACATATGCAGATCCTCATGAGATATGTCTGACCTTGTTGCAAATGCAACTTTAAGGGTGCCATTACTTTCAACCTGTCGCTTGTCCTACATTGCATGCTTGATTCATGTCGTAAAAGACCACTGGCCTCGATCTCAATGCCGTGCATACTCGCATAGCATTCATCTCAGGGAGTTCACTCGTCTTGTTTTCATTCATCCATCCTGCCGACCAGTATGGTCATTATCGCATCTGACTCGCATCTGGCTTGTTCCACGCAAGCGGAATATCCTTGTCTGCGAAGAAATGGCGCTCAATGGGTGCATTCTTTAGCACCGCCATACGAATGACACCTCCACTACTGCCATCGCGTTCCATAGCCAGGGCGATGGCATGCTTGAGAAAGTCGATCGCTTCTTCCTCGGTCATGTTTTCGCGAAAGTTGGTATCACAATAACCATATATATAAGTACTGCCAGAGCCACCGATTGCAATGTCTTGTTTGTGTATGGATCCTCCCAAGGGTATCGAATATACTTCACCTCCAGTTCGTTCGTCGTAGCCTGCTACGATTAAGCCAGCTGATAAGTTGTCCTTGTTGGAATAACAGATCTCAGCAGCAAGATTTGCAGCAACCTTGACGGACGGCGGTGCACCATTTTGAGTTCTGTTGTCGTGAGCTTGTGCTATTGTTGACGGGAAGATATACTTACTCATACATCTGCAAATAGTAATGCAGGATATCAGCGACGGCTTGAGTGTCTGCAGCGGACCCGCTCCTGCAACACCAGATCTTGTCGTGTATTTGTGTCAATTTGTCGGTTACACGATTAGCGATGTATGAGCCAGTCGTCGTTCTCGAGTCGGCAGCCAGTATGACTCCACCGTTGAACTTGACAGCAGCGATTGTGGTTCCCATCGAGACCTCACCGGTCTTAAGTGCCTGCCAGTCCACACTGATTGAACTATCGAGAGCCACATTGCCCGTGACTGATGTCGTTGTTACCATTGCGTTTGTCCGGAGTCTATTTCGCCTAGTCTTTCTGGTCGTGCAATTCAAAAGCTCAGTAGGGGCCGATCGAGAGCAATTGGTCAGGCGAGCTGAGTTCTGCTCGGTAGTCGTAAGCTTGAAGACGTACGCAAGCCTGGTGGAGACTTGCGTGAGAGAGAAGACGCGGCATTCGATCCAACCTTGGAATCCACTAATGGTGGTGGTGCGGCGGCACGTGGGACTGAAGTGCAAGAACGTCTGAGACTCGCTCGAGCGTTTGTGGAGCGCTCGCTGCTCGCAACCACCAGCTCGTTCGTTTGAACGCTTGCTTTCACATACGTACGTCTCCGTTCCTCAGAAGCAATATCGTAAGGGACCATAGAGGAGGGAGGTCAGCACATGTCCTGGGAATTGCATGCGGTGGTAATTGTCATTGTCGTTGCATTTGCTGCTCTTGCCTTTGCAGGTCACGTAGAACGACAAAACAGAGAGAAAAGAGAGTAAAGACTTTGAGGGTCGACGGTGGCCACTGACACTCAGCTATAGCTATCAGAGGACTCGGTCATTTCTCGCGAAGCATTTCTCGTTGACAAGATGGTTATGGTCAAGAGGAAGATTGATTTCAACGAAGATCTCAATCTGAAGTTCAGTCAATTCCAGCCAATTGCACCTATCAACCAGAAGAACTTTTATACGGAATATCTCAAGAATGATAATCAATATTTCGCCAACAGGCAGATTGCAGAAAATGCGAAAAAGGCGTTACAAATGAAGAAAGCCAAACTGGCAGAGAAAGGCACGACTGATGACGGAAAGTCGGGTGTTGTTGCGAAAGCGTCTGGCGCAAACGACGAGTCTGATGATGAGGACGAGGAAGATACCGGAGAACGTGCTGCTTTGGGGTCAAAGACGATCGTTCTGCATCTCGGATCGAGCAACACAAGACTTGGGCTCGCTTCAGATCCACATCCCAAGTCTGTGCCTACAGTCTTAGCAAGAAAGGTTTCCTATGCGCGACAGAAGCGCCCTTTGTTACCTCCAGATACGACTTGTGGGCCAGGAATGTTTGGTGAGAAGTACGAAAGCCACATAAAGAAGCTCGAACTAGACATGCGAGCAAGAATGAGAAATGCTAAACGACGAATGGTCCCAAATGCGAACGATCTTGTCTCTTCCTACAACAAGAGAAGTGAGTTTGAGGAAATCGTTGATCACAACGATCTGGAGCGCTTTGACTGGACGGATGTCTCGAGTGCGCCGGTTTACATCGCTGGCAAGGCGGCTCTGCGCATTCCACCTGATTCATCCCCGCATTATGAGCTATCTTGGCCCATACAAAATGGAGTCTTGCACGAAAAGGCTTACAAATCGCGAGAACAATTACTCGGAGACCTTGGGATTATCATCTTGGAAGCTATTCAGAGTGAGCTTGGGATTGCGAAAAACTCCTTTTCGGATTACTCCATCGCCCTAGTTGTACCTGATTTGTACGACAAGGCTTTTGTCGAATCACTCTTTGTGATTTTTTTTCGTGATCTCAGGCTCAGTAATGCTTTGATCTTACAGGAGAGCGTCTGCGCAACTTTCGGTGCTGGCATTTCTTCCGCCTGTGTTGTCGATGTTGGTGCACAGAGTACGACAATCGCGTGCGTCGAGGAAGGATTATGTGTTGGTGATTCGAGAATCAGCATGGCATATGGCGGAGACGATCTCACAAAATTCATGGCAAAGCAATTGTTGCGAGTGTCGTTTCCTTACAGAGATTTTGATCTTTCGCGAACATTTGACGTCCTTCTTGCTGAAGATCTCAAGCTGAAGTTTTGTTCATCTAACGAGGCTGAAGCTGCTGTGCAGCTCTATCAGACCTTTCAGAGACAGCCTGGCCGGCAAACCAGGAAGTATAACTTCAAGGTGTATGATGAGCACATCACATGTACAATGGCTTATTTTCATCCTGAAATCTTTGAGAATGACGAGAAATATAGCGCCCGTCGGAGCTTATTCAGCAGAAGTATGGATATCTACGAGGACCAGTCGCAAGAACCAGAGTCTGTCATTCAAGATAGACTCCTATATGGGAAATCCGACAGAGAACCCAACAATATCTACAATGTCAACATCCGACCACAAGAAGTTGTGACCGTTCGTGGTGCTCGAGCATTGGCCTTGGCGGCTGCTGATAGTACGAGAGCTGATACTCCTTTGGATGTTGACTCGCCCATGGTGGACGCGGCTCATGATAGCAAAAACGATGTGGAAATGGCGATCGATGAGCTAGACAAGGAGGTCGAGGCTGTCAATGACGACCTGGATCGCAATGACGAGCTTCCCTTGTTAGCGCCACTCGACGTCGCCATCATCTCGTCCATCACTTGTGCTTGCGAAAATGCTCCGAACCCTGAAGAACGTCGTAAGTCAATGTGCTCAACAATCCTGATTGCTGGTGCAGGCTATAACTTTCCATATGCTGCGTACTACTTGGAAGAGCGTTTGAAAGCATTGCGCCCAGCATGGTCCAGCATTGCGATTGTTCCTCCCCCACGGGATATGCAGCCCGAGATGTTGTGTTGGAAAGGTCTGAGTATCTTTTCGCGAATCAAAATTGCGACGGAATACTGGGTATCCTCAGCTGAATTTGATCTGCTTGGCAGTCGCACGCTTCAGCAAAAGTCGCTTGGACAATTCTGGTTGGGTTGAGCTCGAACATGTTCACCTCATCTCGACCGTCTCATAGTCCGGCAAGTCTCCCAGAAGACTCCTTATGGTGGTATCGATTGGCCGATGCAACGGAGACCTCAAGTCGCAGCGCACTTGGTCCTTGTCGAAGTATATATTGCGGAAGAGCTGTTCGAATCGAGCCAGATTATGTGCTTCCTTCTCAGTTGGTTCTCTTTCCGCTTCCGGATGGTTCCGCAGGCTTCGTAAAAGTATGGTCTCTTCCAGTCGATCGTACGCGATGTTCAGAGCTGTGTACATGCTCTCCGTCACACGACACAGCCTCTCCTCTGGTCGTATGCTTGCATATGGAGGTGGACTCTGCATAGCCATGCTTCGTTGATGCGTCAGATTCTGCGCAAAGTCGCGCAGATTCTTATAAAGAAACAGTCTCTTTGGTTTTCTAACGGCACAGAAGTGACGAGGACAGATAGGAGAATCCGTGGTGCGCATGAGTGCAGCAGATAGAACGAACATCACCAGCCACTCTTGTAACCTGCCATCTTTCGCACAATTCGATGGCTTCAAGTTTTGAATCCGCCGGCACCCCACAAGTACGCCCAAATTCATATTCGTCTTCATTTTTTGCCGTCTGCCGCAGCCACAGAATTCCTTTACCTTCCAGGCTTGTTCTTGTCCTTGTCATGTGCTAAAGACAACTATATGTGTACAGCAAGATAAGTTGGCATCTCAGCTTGTTCTAGGACAGACGAACGAGGCTGCAAATATGTCTGACGCACAATTGCGCGCAGTGTTGGGAGGTACGACTCATCATATGCGACAGGAAAACAAGCATCGGGATACTGACGCGCAATGACAGAGATTGAAGCACGGGCAATCTCGTCACAACGGGAAATGTCGCAGGTGAAGCAACAATTGGCGGCGAAACAGCGACAGACGCGACTGCTGGACCTGACGCTGACGGAACTGGCCACCTTGCCGACGGAAACGCGGGTCTATGAAGGGGTAGGCAAGATGTTTCTGTTGGCGCAGCAGGGGGAGGTCAAGGCGCGGATCGAGGCGGAGAGAAAGGGTACGGAAGGGGACGCGGCGGCGTTGGGCAAGAAATTGGAGTATCTCTCCAAAACATTCGAGAATGCCAAGATGCATATCCAGGCTGCTATGGGAGGCGGTAGTCAAGCGACGCAATAAGTCTTTTCTCTCCTTCGACTGACTGCACACTTATGGGATATCAAAGTACATCGAGACTATTCATCGGTCGCCGAGACGAGTGCAAGATCAAGCACAAACGTTGTAGCACGATTGCGGTGCAGAAATTATTCTGGTCAAGTCTCTGGCCAGGGTGAAAGCATGGCAACATCACGATGCAAAATCAATCGACCGAATGTCGGAAATGTTCATGTAGAAGCCACTCACTCAAGCGGCAACGAGAATGTTGCCTCGACTGATGCACCAGCACGGCAAATCACATAATCAATTTGAGAAATGATCAGAAGATATGTACATTGGTTGATAGTCATTATTATACAGTACACCTCGAGACCCTGATTTGGCCACTTGCTACGAAGAACGCAACTAAAAGATGTGGCGAAAGAGCAGGCAAGAAACCCCAGATTGAGAGTATGTAGAGTTGAGTGGTATGGTACAGGGCTTGCCGAGCAGGATGAAAAAGCAGAGAAGTATTTATCCACCGAAACCGTAGATGGTCTTTCCCTGGCGCTTGAGGGCATAGACGACATCGAGCGAGGTGACGGTCTTTCGCTTGGCGTGCTCAGTGTAGGTGACGGCATCTCGAATGACACCTTCGAGGAAAGTCTTGAGGACTCCTCGGGTCTCCTCGTAGATGAGACCAGAGATACGCTTGACACCACCTCGTCGAGCCAATCGTCTGATGGCTGGCTTGGTGATTCCCTGGATGTTGTCTCGCAAGATCTTTCTGTGTCGCTGTGAAGAAAGTCAGAATTCATGTTGCGCTTTATCATTGTAGAAGGATTGAGCATACCTTGGCACCTCCCTTTCCTAATCCTTTTCCTCCTTTACCACGTCCAGACATGTTTGCTGTTTTAGTTGTTGATTGGGGTGAGAAGAGTTGGGTGTGTAAGAGCGATAGAAGTAGTAGTAGTGGCGGTGGTGGTGGTGATGATGGTGGTGGGCGCGGGGAGGCGCGTTTATGAATCCGAATTTCCCGAATTTCCATCACGGGACACGATCAGGGTTCCAGCACAACCCTAACCGCTGATCAACAGACGTCAAAACACAAATTAGTGCACGTGCGCATACAATTGTTTACCTTTGAGTGAAAGAGTCAGAATGCGCGGGAGGAAATGAATGCAACTGCACGAAGGTGAAAACAAACACAAGCAGAGAAACGTGAATTTCCCGCATGATGCATCTTGCCCGGCTGCCACTCGCATCCTGCACTCGGCATCCACAACACCGGGAAGCGCGACGCACACACACACAGACACACAGACAGAAGGACAAGGCCATTGCAAGCCACACTCACCGTGCACAGACGAGATTGACCGCTATACTACTGCTTCAGGCACACATGGGACAGTCAATGCAAAGCATGAAGCTTAGCTAGGATCCCGACACTCGGCACAATCGACCCTCGATAACCACACCTACACTCCTGCTTTTAACCTGACCCGAGGCTGGGTCGGTTATCTGAGCATGTCATTCTCGTCGCAGGAAGTACTCTTGACGGAACACTTGACGTTCGCGCCCTTGTCACTGGTGGACGACATCATCAACACGGTCAACGCGCTGCTCTATAAATCCGTCAATGCGATGGAACAGCTGCTGGCGGGACTGCCGTCCGAGTCGCTGCCGGACGAGGAAGTCGAGACGGGCATCCATAAATTCGAGACGCTGCTCGAGAATGCCGTCGACCGCAACTTTGACGCCATGGAACTCTTTGTCCTCCGCAACATTGTCAATATCCCCGAAGACCTCGTCGGATGGGTCAGACTCCGTCACCACGCGGGGCTCGATTTTCATCTCCACGGCGAGGACGGCGGCGATGATGATGATGATGGTGCCGAGGTTGAGGTCGAGGAGGACCTGCAAAAGGCTCGCAAGACACTAGCCGCATCGCGAAAAGTGGCCGCCATGATTGAACGCGAACGCATCGCCAATGAGAGGAAACTCGCTGCGCTCGATGCCCATGCCACGCAATTGCAGTTTTTAGAGGACATTGCGCGCGCCAACGATGTCGGATCCGTCAAGGACTCGGCCGGGTTCTTACGCGAACAGATTCTCGCCCTCCACGCCGCGCTCGAACAAAATACCAAACTCTCCGGCAACCTCGACCTCGGACTCGACGTCAGCGACCGCAGCAAGTACATCGAACAAGTCCTCCTCACCACAGTCAAGGAGGGCTCTTGGGAACGCGAAGCGGCGGAAACGTCACGGATCGGCAGTGTGGACGACATTCAACGTGCCGTCGCCGTGCTCAAAGGTCGTGGCAACAATAGCTGACATTTCAAAGATCATTTAAAGGCCATCGGAGACTCTGTTCGACCACGACCATTGCCAACAATCAGCCCGGACGCATGTCGTCAGAGCGTGTTCCACAGGCGGAGGCACTACGTCCGTGGATAGACAAGTCGAATCAACTGTGAGAGATACGAAGATTCGCGTCCCATGGGAGTGTTACTCGCCTCTGGCGCATCATCGAGGACTGCAATCATTTGCCGTTTGCACCACATGGATAATGGCGCGGGGACCTGCTGGTTTAGCGCCTTCATGCAGCTCTCATGTAAGGCCGTTTGCGAGCTCAGCAGCTCCTGAGACAAGCCTAACATGTCCTCTATACACTGAGCTTGGAGAACATGCATCTCTGCAAGGATGACGTTCAAGATCGTGTCACAACGACCCTCTATATCCATCGATGCCTCACCTGGCTGGCTTCTGATCAATGCCAACTTCTGTGTTGTCACGGAATGTACCTTGACGAGATTCGTCCAGCCTGACGAAAGATGCCGCCACTCGTCGAGCAATGCGGAAGAAGTAACGGTTTCGTTGGCATACATGCTCTTGAGTTCCTGCCCAAGAGTGAAATGTTTAGAAGCAGCTATCAACAGTGAGTCCGTCGCACCTTCTTGGTCGAGCAGTAGGGAGGATTCATTGACGCTAGCTTCAGTGAGAGCACTTGCGAGCCTCGTCATCGTCGCAGCATGCTGAGAGACTGCTGCCTTGCTCAACTCCAACGAAGCGAGCAAGGACTTCATATCACACAAGGTGCTCTCGAGCTTTGCTGAGAACTCCTCCACCCTACTAGTATCTCCATCTTCATGGTTCCATTCCGGATGTAGCACAAGATCAAAAAAGCAGCGCGCACTTGAATCCTCCGCATTCGATTCGCTCGCTAGATATGTTTCTTCCGAGAGAAACTCAGTGACAGCATCACTGCACCGTAATGCAGGGTGTCGAGTTATTCGTTTTAAGTATCGTTCTAGAGCGTTACGTCTGTTGTGCAGAAATCCGGATTCGAAGCACGGAGTGATAGTCTTTGTCGGTAAGCTCGGTATAAGCAGCAGAGGGAATTCTCGAATGAGGCGGCTGTGCAGACTTTCGATATCCCGATAGCGACGCTCGACACAAATCTGTATTTCTCTAGTATGCTGAAAGTATGCGGTATGGATGGAGTAGTTCGCATATGGCTCGCAAGACTCTGCATCCTCAATCCGAACAGAATCGATGCGAACCTCGTAGTGCTCGATCGCTTCGTGCCAGGCAGGACCGTCCTTAACTGTTAGAGACGAATGACAACGACACAGCTGCGGATTACCTCGATATAATATGTCGGATGAGGGGCGGCCTCTGATACACTACATTCTCGTGTACGTTGCAAAGGTTTTGTTGATGACAGTGTTGAGGCTCGGATTAGGTAGTCCTGATTGTCAATTATGGGGTCCAATCACGGTCTGCATGTCATACCTCTACTCCGGATCTCACAAAGGTCGAGAACCGATTTAGTTCTTTCCCTCCGATAAGTCTCACGCGATCAGGCTTTGGGCACGGAACGATTGATTGTGCTTGAGAACTCTCGAGGATGATGTGGTCGGCAAGTGTCGATTCGTTATCTGGACAAGTAGTTGTGGTTATGTCACTCTTAAGGCTCAAACTATCCGCACTCGTTCCTCGTTTCATGCACGTTTTCGAAAGTATGGACTCGTCAACAAGTTGAAGATATTCCAAGGGAACTAAGCCTCGTTCGTATTGTATGCCACTCGAGCGAGTCGCGATGCCCCAGGCTGGAAAGTCTGACTGGATTGGCGTACATTCGAGACGCAGGTATTCGCCTGTCGTGAAGGATAGCTCATGAAACTGTGCCAAACCTCTGTGAGTCTTAGCGGCTGTCAAGATATACTATTTCCATGTAGTACTCAAAGTCATACAGTGCAATCGCACGATTCGTGTATCGAGCATTGCCGTGATTTACACATCCCAGAGTCTTACCAAGGAATGCTGGCTTTGGCGGCAGTGCAGGGCGCTCCTTCCGCTGAATTTGAGCCATGATGATACTAGCCCTGCAATCTCCCTCTTGCCCATCACATGAGGCAGATTCCTATCGACTGTAGTTTAAGAAGAAATGGCATGGGGGACGCGTCTGAGCTGTGCTTTGTTCTGACGCTGATCAGCCGTGCGCACTGATCGCCTCGCACGGCTGATCACGCACAACACTCTCCACCACTTACGGAGCTTCACTGTGTGACACCTCTCATGACTTTCAGACTCCGTACACATGGCATAACATGTACTTCCGATATTGGACGTGCTCGACTGCAGCTTATTTTTGTTGTCGAGGATGTCTGAAGTGAATGCTGCTAAAGATGTGCTTGCCCATGTCACTGGATTGCTCTCTGTACAAGTACCAAAAAGTCCAATCTATGGATTCCTCTTCTCCAACCTGTAAAATGATCCTAGCATGAGCCTGGCCCTTGTAAGCTCATATATGTAGTAAAATCAAGTCTGCATCTACTGGCAATGTCGTTGCTGAGTTGGTGCTCGCTCCCGAACATGTAAATTCTCGAGGCTCGTTGCACGGGGCTGTGTCTGCGTCCATTGTAGACTTGATGGGGGGACTTGCGATAGCGTCCGCAACAGGGAAACCTCAGACAGGAGCATCGGTGGACATTCACGTCTCCTACCAGTCTACAGCAAGTGTAGAAGACGTACTTGTAATTGATGCTACCTGTCAAAAGGCAGGACGAAACCTAGCATTCACAAAGATTGAGCTCAGTAGGATGAAAGGCGACCAAAGGATCATCGTGGCCAGCGGCACACACACAAAGTTCATACAACAGTAAGGTCGGAGAAGGCGTGAGAGAAGATGATACAGAATGAACTTTGAAGAATGAATATGAAGTCATACGGCAATGGCAAGCTCGGCACCAGCTTTATCCTTGACACTCCTGAACTCTACACAGCATGCGGCCAAGACCGAAACCGCTGCTGCGACGACAGCGACTTTGTAAGACGACGTCAGACTGTGGATATATGCATCATAGATCTCTGGCAAATATGACGTCTCAACGACTTTCCTGAAGCCGGTCGCGCCAGAGGAAACAACAGTCTGAACAACAAGGGGATCTTCGATTCGACTGTGCAGGCCCTTGACTAGATTGTTCGAAAACAATGACTGCGCGACCGCAATGAAAACGGCTCCTCCTAACGATTGTGCAAAGGAGATCAAGGCGGTGCCCACAGGGACGTCCTCGAGATCGAGGACGGTTTGCACGGCGATGATAGGTATCTGGAAGCTGCCTCCAGCTCCCAAGCCCATTATCACTTGATAGCTGAACCATATGCCAATGGGGGAATTGACTTTCCAGCTCGTGACGAGCCCAGCACCAATGGTCAAGAAAACTGCTCCACCAATCAAGATCGGTGTATAGTACCCAATCTTTGTTATGACACCTCCCCAGAAGATGGACGAAACGACAACAGAGATCATCAGGGGCAGGAGTTGTAAACCCGATTTGACAGCGGACGATCCTTTGATTGCCTGAAAGTAAAGTGGTATGTAATATGCCATGATGAAGAAAGAGCCACCGAACGCGGCAGCAAAGGCACAAGACGCCCAGACTGATCTGTTGCGAATGATCCTTGGGGGAATGGTCCCTCTATCTTGCAGCTTGAGTTGGACAGCCGTGAATGTTAGTAAAAGGAGACCCGCCCCCACGAAGAGACCAATAATCTTGGACGAACTCCACGGATAAGTGTTTCCACCCCACTGTAAAGCGAGCAGCAAACAGATCACTGCGGGCAGTAGACACGCGGCGCCAAGAAAGTCAATCATCTTCAATCTTTCCACGACTGATCGTGTCTCTTGTTTCTGATTGATGTGCACGAGCAGGACAACGCTCACTATGGTAATGGCGCCCACGGGCAAATTGATGTAGAAGCACCATCGCCAGGTCTGTGATGTCAGCTCGAATATGACATATGAAACTCAGGATTGACTGACGATGCGTTCCGTAAATACTCCTCCCAACAAAGGACCCGCGACAGATGCAATACCAAACATCGATCCGATGATACCTGTCTTGTGAGCACAGTAGGATGCTTCGGGTCGTGTGATATACCCATATAAGCGGGGCGTTTCTCGAGAGGTACGGAATATGCAATGATTGTGAGACCACCAGAGAAGATGCCGGACACACCGAGCCCAGCTACAGCTCTGCCAATGATGAGCACTTCCGAAGACGGCGCGACCCCACATATGAGCGACCCCAACTCGAACAGTACCACGGCGAGGATGAAGAACCACTTTATCGAGAATGTTTGATATAGTTTTCCCCACGTGGGTTGGAGAGCACAGGATGTCAAGAAGTAAGCAGAGCCGTACCAGCCAATATCATTGATTTTTCGAAATTGATTTGAGATGCTGGGTACTGGCAAGGTCAGATCAGGAAACTATCCACACGAGATAGTGTCTCTTACTCGCCGTGGCTATGATGGTCTGGTCGAGTGCGACGACGAAGATTGAACAGGCCAGGCCAAACATGATCCCGGCCAATTTGAGACCGGTGGGATATATCTGCTCCACATCGCCCGACGGCGACACTGGATGCTCGCTCAGTGCTAAGCTTGCCTTAGTCAGCTCAGGAGAGCTTGGCTCAAACGCGACTTCGACATTGCCGTCCTTCTCAATATTCGTGGCCGCTTCATTATTTGTCATCGGTATGCCATCGCGTGTATTCTGTCGCGCGTCCTTGAAGCGCTTCAGTGAGTTGAGCATTGATATCTCAGGGGAGTGCAAGCAGACCTGACTGCAGGCGACTTTTCATGCTAAGTAGTGATTTCAGATCGGTCAGAGGTCCGTTCCGCACGCCGCTAGAGACCTTGACGCTAAAGGAATCGGTCTCTGTCGGCCCGCGATGTGCCACTTCGTCGACTAGGTGAGTAGCCCGTGAGTAAGCTTAAGCATTACCTATATCTACCATGCGACGCTTAAAGTGGAGCAAGGCGTCGGGTCAGATGCCAATGGAGTAATCAAGGGGCGCGAAGCCCTGGAAGCGAAAATTCAAGCTTCAAAGTGGCAGCCACTTCTCCAGCCTCGGAACGGCTTCTGATTGGCTGGACGATGTGCAGCCACACAACCACATCATGAAGCCGATCGCGACTTTTCGCTTCGAATTGTCGTAGTGCGATTTTTGCACGCATCCATCAGGATCGAACATATTCAGAGGCTTTTAGTCAGTGGTTGGTACTCGGTAGACCCTGTGCCAGCAGTGCAGCTTGCAAGTCGTGAAGTCTTCATAGAGCGGTTGGACATTTGAGTCTTCGTCAGTTCTCGCAAAGGTGCACGACACTGTCCGCATCAAGGGTACACATCACGCAGTTATGCGGTAGAGATCTGCTGCCAATAGTGTTTACTCTGGTCCTTTTGCTAACAATTGGCTGCGTCCCCTTTCAGAAATACCTGTTCACTTAAGCATGCAATTGCAATTGATGCATGAATCAAGGAGAATATTCTGCAAGCTCTTGTCAACCAGGATCACAACGGAGCTCCTCCCATACAATCTGGTTTGCTGACCCAAATCAAGTTGCATCTGGAGCTTTACCTCGAAGTAGTAATAAATATTACTGTCTACAAGGTCATTGCAAGGGAAGTCAGCATTGCAGATCATGTCGAAAGAATTCACTACCGAAGAGGTCAAGCAGCACGCCGATAAGAAGGACCTGTACATGGTTGTTCATGGCAAAGGTATGCCTACTCTAGTGCGATGGTTTCCTGTGTCTGACTCAAAACCAGTGTACGATGCCTCGAATTTCCTAGATGAGCACCCAGGTGGAGAAGAAGTTATCATAGACGTTGCAGGTTTGTCGTCCTTCTTCGCCTCTGTCGGATGAAAGTCGCTCATCTGATAGGTATGGACGCATCGGATGCTTTCGAAGATGTCGGCCACTCAGACGAAGCGCGCGAACAACTTGAGACGATGTTGGTGGGCACATTAAAGGTCGACCCGAATGCGCCAAAGGTGACAAAGACAGCTCATAAGACTGTTGACACGGCTACTGCTGGATCGTCCGCGAATCTTGGAGTCATGGTCTTGGTGGTTGCTTTACTGGCTGCTGCCGTGTACAAGTTTGCCATGTAATTCTGTCCTGTTCACTTCCTCGTTCGATTCTTCCACCGTGGCAGCAGGTCA
Organism: Taphrina flavorubra JCM 22207; assembly: GCA_000836175.1. NCBI lineage: Eukaryota > Fungi > Ascomycota > Taphrinomycetes > Taphrinales > Taphrinaceae > Taphrina > Taphrina flavorubra. The sequence continues at coordinate 79,197 of DF819238.1, read as the reverse complement.
ATCTTTCTCTCCTCCCAGGCCGAGAATCATCAACATGACTTACAACCGACCCTGGACGCTTAACTGCTTGTGGCAGGTCGTACCAGTCTCAGACCTGAGCTTCAATTTATATATATACAAGTTGCGAATCTGCATTAGAGCTTCAAGCGAATCTTTCTCAATAGCTAAACACGTCTCGCAATGGCAATTTCAATCATCAAACGTGGAAATTACAGCGGATATGTTTGTTCTTTCATACACGATTCCCAAGCCCTCTATCGAGCATTATGCTGCAAATATTGTGCTACGTCGTCCTACTTTGTGTGAGCCAGGCATGATCGAGGTCGGCATCACGCGATGGTCCATAGATTACTAAAGCGTAATGGGCTGACTATCATGACCTGTTGATTGCAAGTGCAGGAGCATCGCGCACATGTATATGTGCGATAGCTAGCTATAGCCCAGCCTCGATCAAGGCAACAGACCATCCTGCAGTTTTTAATCAATCCTCAAGTATAGCCTTGGCATGAATAGCCTGGAAAGAGTGGCTTCAATAACTTATCTGGGAGCTCTCAAGGTCAGCCCACGTGCCCACAGTCCCTGCAAGTCAAACCACCAAAAGTGCGCCCGAGCTCGGCTGTGTCGTAACTGCAAGGTCACAGCAAGCGCTCCGAATTCTATTGCATCTACAAATCAGCAAAAAATCACATAGATTGGGCAGTGTAGGAAAGAAGTAGAACTGAAAGACTCCAAAATGGCAGAACAGGTCAGAGTCATTCAAGTATCCGAGACCTTCTTCATGCTCATACTTTTGTAGGTTCAGACGTTCGGCAAAAAGAAGACCTCGACAGCTGTCGCTCTTTGCAAGACTGGAAAAGGTCTGATCAAGATCAACGGTTCGCCAATCTCCCTCCTCCAGCCAGAAATCCTGCGTCTGAAGGTCTACGAGCCAATTCTCATCCTCGGACTCGACAAATTCGCCGGAGTCGACATTCGATGCAGAGTCACCGGAGGTGGTCACGTCTCACAGGTGTACGCTCTTCGACAAGCCATCGCCAAGGCCATCGTTGCGTACTACCAAAAGTACGTCGATGAGCAATCCAAGAACGAGCTCAAGAAGGCACTGATTGCGTACGACCGAACACTCCTCGTTGCCGACCCTCGTCGATCAGAGCCAAAGAAGCCTAACGGAAAGGGTGCGCGATCCAAGTCACAAAAGTCCTACCGATAAACGTTCATCATGTCGCTCGTTTGCATGTGGGAAATTTTCAGGTATTAGAGCATTCAGCATTACGTTACGAATTCTTTTACAAAACTCAAAAACATGAATAAGACGACCCAATCCTTCTGTATGAACTGAGTGTTAGACGACTAACGACTCTCTCTTGGAGGTATCGATGACTGCATGACGATGACGATGACCATTATTGGAGCTGTCAGAACACAAGCATGTTGAGAAGACATTTACGCTTTTTACCGAGTCATGCAGCTCCGGATCATGCCTCCATGTGAATGTTAGGATATGTCGCCAGTATGCAGTCCATCCGTGCCTGTGACAAGTGCAATTTGTCGAGCATCGCCATCTACGTGTCAGAATCTTGCCCTATGAACACCATGCGCTTCACGCACAGCGTTTGCACCACGATCGTTGCAGGATAATTATCATAGACAAGAAAGTTCTAGTACTACCTATGTAACAAGTTGATTGCCAGCTTACAGGTTGGATGTGATGCAACCTAATTGTTGCATATATCGATTTGACGATTCGGTACCTTCTCCGGCGTCCACGTCAGCAAGTCAGTCTATCTGGCACACAAGCATTGCCATTCTTGCAGCAACAGCAGCTACAATCTACCCTGCAGCCATTCATGGCCACCACAAACACATTCTACACTTTAATCCAGATATCCCCCGATCTGGATACAAGAGTCGCGCACAGACGCTGCCGGGTGCATATATCCACAAAAGAAGTTGCCAGCCTGGCAAAAGGTGGAGCTCTACACTAAAATGTCTAAGAGATTTTTCTGACACCCGCGCTTGGGCCGCTGCCCCTTTATCCCTCGTTGCCCGTCCTTGTCTCCCTTGCAGCAGCACCTCCCAAGGTCAGCAGCAAGAAGCTGACGCTAGAGCCTCCTTTCTTCTCTCCCTCTCATTTGCATGCACTCTGACTTCCAAGGTTCTTCTTTGCAGCTTTGTTTGTCGTCCTCGAAATCTATCTTGTGCACGTGCACACACACTCTCCAACGTTCGGTCGCTTTCTGAGAAGCTCCATCGTGCTCACACAAGTTGGAGAGGCTGCCAGTTTGGTTGTGCGCTTGTCTTTCTCTCTACCTGCCACCGATCGACCCGCTCAGTGCGCGTCTCTGTCGTGCTGGCCACTTTCCCTTCCCTCTCCTTCTTAAGATCCCCCCTTGTCCTCCCTCTCTCTCTCTCTCTCACCTTGACCTCAGCCCTGTCTGCTACTCTTCTTCAGACTAGGTCGTTCTTCATCAGCTTCACTGTCTGATTGTGTCCGTCCAGCATGTTCAGAAGCTCTCTGGCTGCGGCCTTCTTCGCAGTCTTTGCACTGCTGTTCATCTCCATACAGGGGTCTTATGCCGCTGAGGAGGATGAAGCAAACTATGGAACCGTCATTGGAATCGTGCGTCTCCCTTACTTTACACTCCCCTGAGCATCTTCGCTAACAGTTGCTAGGATTTGGGAACCACTTACTCATGTGTTGGTGTGATGAAGGCTGGAAAAGTCGAAGTAAGTCGCGTCAATTGAGATGAAATCTCAATCGAGCTTTTAGATTATTCTTATCGCAGTTACTGACTGTGCTTCTAGATTCTGGTGAATGATCAAGGAAACCGTATCACGCCATCTTGGGTGGCTTTCACTGATGATGAGCGACTCGTGGGAGATGGAGCCAAGAACCAAGCTCCTTCCAACCCCGAGAACACCATCTTTGACGCGAAAAGATTCATGGGACGAAAGTGGAATGACAAGGACATCCAGAAGGACATGAAAGGTCTTCCATTCAAGCTCATCAACAAGAACAACAGACCAGTCGTCGAAGTCACCGTCAAGGGAGAGAAGAAGACCTTCACACCTGAGGAAATCTCCGCCATGGTTTTGGCCAAGATGAAGGAGGTTGCCGAGACCTATTTGGGAAAATCTGTCACCCACGCCGTTGTCACTGTTCCGGCATATTTCAACGACGCTCAGCGACAAGCCACCAAAGACGCAGGCACCATCGCCGGTCTCACTGTCCTTCGAATTGTCAACGAGCCGACCGCAGCAGCTATTGCCTATGGTCTGGACAAGAAGGGTGACGAGCGACGAATTATTGTCTACGATTTGGGTGGTGGTACTTTTGATGTCTCGCTTCTGTCCATCGAAGATGGTGTCTTTGAGGTGCTTGCCACTTCTGGAGACACCCACCTCGGAGGTGAGGATTTCGACAACCGAGTCATCGAGCATTTTACCAAGGTTTTCAACAAGAAGCACGGTGTCGACTGTTCAGCCGACAAGAAGGCCATGGGTAAATTGAAGCGTGAGGTCGAGAAGGCCAAGCGTACTCTGTCTTCACAAATGTCCACTCGTATTGAGATTGAGGCTTTCTACAAGGGCGAGGAATTCTCAGAGACCCTGACCCGAGCCAAGTTCGAGGAGATCAACATTGATCTGTTCAAGAAGACCATGAAGCCTGTCGAGCAGGTTCTGAAGGATGCCGGTGTGAAGAAGACCGAGATTGACGACATCGTTCTCGTTGGAGGATCCACTCGAATTCCCAAAGTTCAGGCTCTTCTCGAGGAGGCTTTCAACAACAAGAAGGCATCCAGGGACATCAACCCTGATGAGGCCGTCGCCTATGGTGCAGCTGTTCAGGGAGCCATTTTGTCTCGTGAGGAGGGTGTCGATGACATTGTCCTGGTCGACGTCAACCCACTTACCTTGGGAATTGAGACTACTGGAGGTGTCATGACCAAGCTCATTGGCCGAAACACTGTCATCCCAACCCGAAAGTCCCAGATCTTCTCGACCGCAGCCGACAACCAGCCGGTCGTTTCGATCCAAGTCTACGAGGGAGAACGATCGCTGACCAAGGACAACAATTTGCTTGGCAAGTTTGACCTCACCGGTATTCCACCTGCTCCTCGAGGTGTACCTCAGATTGAGGTTACATTCGAGATTGACGCCAACGGAGTCCTTAAAGTGTCTGCCCAAGACAAGGGAGCTGGCGGTAAGATGGAGTCCATCACAATCACCAACGACAAAGGCAGACTCTCGAAGGAGGACATTGAGAGGATGATTGAGGAGGCCGAGAAGTTTGCGGATGAGGACAAGGAGACGCGAGAGCGAATTGAGGCCAGAAATGGTCTCGAGAACTACGCCTTCTCACTCAAGGCTCAGCTTGCAGACGAGGAAGGTCTCGGTGGCAAGATTGAATCTGACGACAAAAAGACCATCCAAGACGCCGTCAAGGAGACTGTCGAGTGGTTGGATGAGAACGGCTCGACCGGAACCAAGGAGGACTTTGAGGAGCAGAAAGAGAAGCTTTCCGCCGTTGCATATCCAATCACGTCGAAGCTCTATGGATCTTCCGAGGGATCCGATTCCGCCGGAGATGCCTACGACCACGATGAATTGTGATCACCCTGCATTGCATCAAGAAGACGAGATGTCATAAAAAGCCATTTTTTAAGATAGAGACGAATATCAAGAGATTTTTGCACATTTCATGATGTCTCGCTCGACAATAAAACGTGTATTGTGATAAAAGACGATATCTCGACGAGACCAATGCTACAAGATGCCAACGCCATAACGACTATCGTACACTCTTGACTATTTACCATCCGGTTTTGCAACGACGACGAATGGATTCAGACTTGTATGCCGACGTACATGGCGAGGTCTGCGGGGGAGACATCATGGACCTGTTGTTGCGCACCATATTCCTCGTACCCGAGGCCGCCAGCGTCTGCGCGCGAAAGAGACAAGTCAATGTTCGCGAGTTCGGCATACGCTTCGTACTGTTGTCGTCTGCTGGGCTCGAGGGTGCCGAGTGCCTGTAATACGCGCTCGACTTCTGATTGTGTGCCGCCGTGGTCTCCGTCGTCTCTATCGTTGCCGCTGTCAGTGTTGGTTTCGTGTATTTGACCATTCTGTTCATGTTCATGGTCGTGCCGATGCTGACGATTACTTGGAGTGGACGACACGCTTGATGGTGGGGACAAGGCAGGAGACATTGCAGCAGCGGCAGCAGCGGCGGCGGCAGCGGCCTGTGGTGCACTGGCCTTGTCGTAGCTGGCATGACCCAGCCATCGGTGCAGCGATAATTTTGAGCGGTGCCCATTGGTGACGGTCTTGGACTTGACTGATTTGGCATTACTCAGCTTCGTCTCGGCCTCGACTTTGCGTGCGTGGGGCGACTTGATGATTGTCGCGGCACCGGCGGGCACAGTACCAGCACCACCACTACCACTGGCACCACTACTGCTGCTGGAGGAACCAGGCGCACGGACCACAAAGGGACTGGGATCAAAGGTGTCGGCGGCCGCGGCCTTGCCCGTGCTCGGGTGGTAGTTGACCGTGTCGTTCATGTGGAAGCAAAAGTGCCGTTTCAGGTGGGAGTGCAGGTTCATGCGGTAGTACTCTTGCCAGTACCGGACGTCCTCCGACTGGTCTGCAGGCTCCAGCAGAGGCTGACAGTGCGCTGTCAGACGTTCCAGGTGCTTCGGGGTCCACCACCTGCGGTAGTCGCGGTGTCGCTCCAGAACGGAGGCGTTGTTGTAGTGTAGTCGATAATCATTCTCCATGTCCCATAGATTCTGCGCACCAGATCCATCGGCGATCCTAAAGTTGCCGAGAAAGACATTGATGGCGTCCTGCCGTTGCGCGTCCAGGAAAGAATTGTGGTAGAAGCGCCGGATGCTCTCAATCATGTCGCGGGAGTGACTGTGCCATTGGTTGAGCTTGCGGTAGGTCTCCATCGTGTTGACGAGATGCGAGCCGCCATACTGCAGGGCGATCGTGTCGCCGTGGTCGTGGTACATTTCAATCATCATGCTGACCGCATCGCAATCGTACTTGACATCACTCGGGTCGGGCACGAGACCTAGTGCATGTAGTTGCATCGACATGGCGTGCTTGCCAATGACGAATTGCGCGGCATTCGTTCGATCCAGACAATCAATGCAGTTGGTGCGAGAGACGCCGGATTGTAGTTGTAGGTTGGCGACACCCGAATGGAAGAATTTTGTGTCTATCATTGCATCATGGGCAATCTTTTCCAGTGTACCAATAACTTCTTGATCGCGACTTTTCGAAGCTCGACTCATGTCCCAGGCTACATAACGGAGTTTGTGTTCTTCAGGTAGAAATTGATTGAGATATGTGATGGCCTCAGTAAATTCCTTCAACAAAAGGGTTTCTCTCGGTGTACGCTCTCGCGCCTTTACAAGGTTGATCACCACGACTGGAGTACCATACCGCGCAAACATGTGGTCAAAATGCAGGGCAGCTGCACTGAAGAAGGGATCCACCACATTGAGTTCGATAGGTGGCTTGGGATTCACACCGTCCTGTTTACATTAGCACCTGTGCACATGGAAGATGTCCATAAGAAATACATACCACAGTCTGTGTCCAATTCAGAGGTATCGAACCACGATGTTGTACAAAGCTTGTGTATCGATCACACAATTCGCCGCGAGCATTATGAAATGGAGTAATGAGCTGCTCAGATATGATTTGCTCAGTCTCCACATCGTTGGCCACAAAACCCTTCTCGTTTGCACCTCTCTTGAGAAACCTAGCACCAGCGAAATGACGGGATCGTCTTGCAATGAGCGTGATGTACACTGATTTACCGAATATTGAAAGTTTAGCTTGATCGATAAAGCCATGAATGATAGGTACACACCACTTTGAATGTCCTCTAAGGTGCGAAAATGCAGTCTTGAGCAAGTAATGATTCCAGACAAACATTTCATTGAAACGACCCAGGAAGGTATCCGTGGTCGGCTTTTCTGCTGTAAGGTTGTATTGCAATGAGTGTGTTATGTCGTACGTGTTGGAGAAGTAGAACGTCTTGCCAATCTCAAGACCATTTAGTATGGCAAGATACCGTGTCTCGTCAGCCTGTCGTTCGCTTCGTCGGACGGAATCGACAGAGGTGAGTGAGATGAGCTTGGTGTCGTCAATGTGATACACATAATGACCTCCAAGCAGGGCGATGGCAGTCCTCTTTGTGATGATAGAGAGATAATAGTTGGCAGTGAAGCGAATGAGCCCGATCAATCCGCAAGATGTCTCCAAGTGCTGTAAGCCGCCGGAAGCCGAATTACCAGCAGCTAGTGCAGACAAAAGCTCCTCGATCTCGACTTTGTCATAGATAGCTTCATCCTCTTCCAGCACAAAGTCTTGCTCAGCCACGGTCCGATCAATCTTGATGATGGAAAAGTGCAGCTCGTCTTGGGTATGGCCAATGATGTAGTACCGCGTTGCAGTTTCATATATACGAAAGCCAGTAAGACTTTGATTCATGCCCGCCATATGCCTCGATTCGTCCTACTGCAAGGCTGGCCACAGAAGAGATCGCTGATAGGGAATCAATTGGATTTGTCAGTACTTTGTGCAACAGGAATCATCAAAACAAATCAATGTCCATGGCTGTAAAGGGACGACGGGTCGCGCACAACGCATGTCGACACAAGTCCTCCGCCTGTATATCACTCTCATCGCTGCATACACGGCACAGCATCTCCAAGGAACATCTAGGTCTGTGACAAACAAACTCCATATACACAGCCATATGTATATATCATGCATATGGTTCAGTGTAGAAGTGGAAGCATACCGCTGTTCTGTGGCGCATGACCGCGATCCGCCACAAGGAAATCACTTCAGTCCCGGAGCACAAACCGCAAGAATCCGCGCCTTGACCGTCGTCCTATGCATATGCATATGTGCGGCATAAGATCCGACCTCATTTGCGCACTTGTGACTCGAGAGCCACGGTGTACTTTCAAGGTCCGTGCCCAGCGCTCGGCAAATCTGCAGAACTCGGCATGTCTAAAACTCAACCACACTCATCTAGTGTGATGGCCACTTTGAAATCGCTATTGCCATGCTCGCATACAATGTAACACAATACTACAGGATATGCTTGCTTAGACGATGTAAATATGAGAAGTAGCTATAGAGGTCCCTTGCTACATCTGGAATGTCACGGGCCCAAAATAGTAATGTTTGTGATGCAACGTGAAACATGCGCATGATGCGTCCTGACCACAGTGAACGGGAGCGTACTTGATTCAGCTCCTGCTGCCATTGCTTCTTCAGCTGAAAGTCTGACTCTGCACAGTTTTGTACTGCATTTGTTCCATACAATATCCCAAAACTTATCTGCCAATACATGTCATCAGACTATGGATTTTATGGATTCGAGGTCGGTCAGGAATGGCCCATGCCCTCCACTCACAACCGCAACCGATACCGGCACGGCGGGGCTACCGCGACCGCGTCAGAGGATGCATCAGCAGTTCTTGCGAATTGCCCGACGCATCAGCACGAGTACTCAGACGGCCTGAACTCCTTGCTCCTATCTCTGCAGAAGGCTCGACAAAAGAAATAGACCAAGGACAAGTAATCATGTGCACACAAGATGATCTGGGCAGCGATTGACGACAAAAGAAGACACGAGCCTGCGACAACCTCAAAGGAGGAGCACGAAGGTTTCCTTACTGACTTGGTGTCATCAGGAGACTCGGCAAGACTACTATACAATTGAGACGTGGCATGCCGTGCCTCAAAATTCGGCACCGTCCTGAAGTGCTTACATTGGTTGCCTTGAGGGACAGCGACATGTCTTGAGGCCAGCCGGACTGATTATCGAAGCATAGGAGACCTGTATCCAGCACCTCGAATACATCATCAACGGCGCTCTTTCTAGTGACCAGTGGCATAGACTCATTCGATATCCCGTGTGACGGCTCAGCGACGACTCCATCGGTCCAGGTGTAAAAGCTATGGCTGGGATTCGACCGTGCCTGCAGCCTGTCGTTGTGATGTCGCTGACAGAGATCATCGATCCTTGAGCAGTTTGTTTCGCTTTTCACGTTTCCTCATACGGTCGATAGATTTCTGATGCATCTTCTCCTTCAATTTGTCATATCGTTCCTTTTCAGCCGCCTTCTCCCTCTTTTCCTGAATGGCTTTCTTTCGAGCTTCAAGTTCTTCAATTTTTTCTGCCTTCATCTCTGCTTCCTTCAGCTTAACTTCTTTGGTGCGCCTCGCTTCCTCCTGCCGTAATTCAAAGGGCGCTATAAAGTCAACGTCCATTCGAGCAGCGCTTTGAAAAATCATGACTCACTCTGTCGTGATTTTGGCAGCTGCGATCGGTTCGTGGCAGACTTCTCCAATTTCCATTGTTTACCACCAACACGGATCGAGCGTGGTACAGGAACCGGAGCTGGGGTACTCATGGCCGCCATTGCCTGAGATCTCGCTGTCATGTCGGGCGAGCTAGTAATACTTCTGAGCAGATGTTCGCTGCAAGCTGAAGTACCTCAAAGGTCGGCTTGACATCCTTGAATCGAGCACTTCCAAGGTTGTGAACGAACAGCCAAGCTTTGCACGCGAATTTACGAGCAGAGGTGCTAGCACGTGCAGGATGAGGAATTTACGCGGGCAGCAGCTGGAGATTGTCTGAATCTCAACCTTGGAAGCGCGAGCTCGCACGAAGAAGCGCCGCTAAACTTGCGCAATGGTGAGCTTTTCGTGCTCTAGATCTACTCATATGCATTCAGGAGGACCGACGGACGAAGGCTACTGTTCGCGTTTCGTTGCTGAGTATTGATCCTTCAGCCAGACCGGGCTTGACCTGAACAACGAGATGTGTGTTTGAGAGAGAGAGAGAGTGTCTGAGATCTGTAGTGATCCGTCTCTTAAGATTGTTCTCTAATCTGCTGCAACAATTGCAAGCGCCGCCAGCTTACGTGCAGGTGCGCAAGTCCTGGCCATCGCGTCTAAATATCTCGAGCGCACAAAACTTTGCTCGAGCGCGTCTTTGGCCAAACTCACGAGCGCGCTCAGCTCCGTAAGCTGCAGCTGCTCTCGCCAGCCTAGACAACCAAGGCTGCCCGGGAGCTTTGCACTCTTGACATGGGCAACCATGGCACGAAGCAGGTAAGCTAAAGATTCCCTGCATGTCCTTTCATCATGTGCCGCAGATGAATCGAGTCTCGTGGCTAATGTAACGTAGACCGAGGATTCAGACATTGACAGATCGGCCGAATATGTAGCATTTATGAAAGACCTCGCGAGCTACCATCAGCAGCGAGGCACTCATCTGCAACGAGAGCCTGCTCTGGGTCCCCGACGAATATCTCTGCTCAAGCTCTACAACAAAATCATCGGCTATGGTGGTTACGACAAGGTCTCAGACACTTCCCTTATGTGGAGACGTATCGCCGACGAGTACCATGTACCCCCGATGTCGAATGCTGGCATGCCGGGCTACCTGCTAAAGTCCATGTACTACAAGAATTTGGCGTAAGGACAGTCTGAGACAACTACAAGGAGGACAGGCTGCTGACTATGCTAGCGCATATGAGATTGAGCGACATTGGGGCAAGAAAGCTCCACCACCTGAACTACTGGAACACTTGACAGCTCGTGGTGGTGCGATTCTGTCTCGTCCAGGTAAGCAAGCTCAAGCACTCTGACAGCGAGCCAGCATGTCAGCTCGTGCAGTCTAGCAGGATGACATCTAATTTCGGTCTCAGAGATTGCAGCCCCTACACCTCCACGGACCGCTCCATTATCATATCCGCAGGCCAAGAACCCCCGAATTACGCCTATGCCTAAAGTCAATCAACAGCAACAGCAACAACATCAGTCTCATCAACAACATCATCATCAACAACACATACCCGCACAGCTGATGAATCCACATATGCCTCCAGTCACACAAATGACAGACTACCTTCGACCTTCCGTACAGTCCGAGTACGTCCGAGCACTATATCCCATTACTGCTGGACAGTTCGGTTCAAGCACCTTACACGACACCTCTACAAATCACCTCATCCCTCTCATATCACAATCGTTCATCGACCAGCATAAGCCAGAGGAGAGGCAGGAGGAACGAATCACGCTATCCTCTTTGTACCGAGCGACTATGTCACTCAAAAGTGGACTCGAATCTGAGACAGGCTGGGCAATCAAGATACTGGTCAGGGCAAGTTATGAACTGGCAGACGATCTAACGCTTGAAAAAGTATCCGGACTCGCTGAAGTACTCTTGGCAATCGTAGATGAGGTAGTATCTGCTTTATACCAAGGACAAACGAAGGATACGGAAAGTAATGGAATGAACAACCAAGCCTTGATCAAGTCATCGAAACGCGTTCGTCTTAGTGCAGGACGCTTCGGAAACCACGGGGAGTCTTCTTACTCACTAGCATTAGGGGCTGCGCTCGTCCTGCGCAACATGACTTTTCACTCCGAGAACGCAAAGTTCATTGCACGATTGCCAGTGACGACAAAGATGCTGAGAGCTGGATTGTTGCTCGAAGACGTCGGGGTCGCTATGGAGTTGAAGGAGTATTGTCTGGAGGTGTGTGATGCCGTCGTTCCCGCCTTGCAGATCCATTCGGAGGAGGATCCTTTTTACCTCACCTTGACAGGACTTTTGAGAGCCAATGACCGAGCACAATTACTTCTCGGTCTAAGAGCCTTGAGCAGACTTTCCGTGGCTGATGAACACAACAGACTGCTCCAGGATATCAATGCCGCCGTGATCTCGAGACTCATTGGCTTCTTCCAGCTCGAGGACGTCGAACTTATCCATGCGCTCGTTGCATTCTTTTTCCAGTTTACAACCTATCAATCGAACACCTCCCTGCTAGTCAGGAATGGTGACCTGCCCATTTTACTGCGACGACTTAACGGGCTTACCATGTGGAATGCACAGGAACGGATTGAGCAGATACAGATCACGCAGCCTCAAACGATCATGCGCGAAACGTCACCTCCTCCGGCGAACCCACCACAATTGTCTGATGAAATCGTTAGGGAGTTGCTGACATTTCAAGAGCCTGAAAGAGCGATTCATTGGATGCGCGCTTGTTTTGAGGACGACAAAGAACAATCTGTTACCCAGATACTTTTGTGGCAATCCTATCGAACACTTTTTACACCATATTCACAACCGCAACAAAATGGCACCGTAGTCGTTAGCGGCAAGCCACTACTACAGGCTGCAGACGTAATCAAGATGGTTGGAAATGCATTCCATGGTGCAACGGCCATGGTTGTCAACCATCCGACCGAAGGTCAAAAGTTTATTGTTCGTGGCATTCGTTGTCGGGAGTTTCCTTTAGCACCATCCGGCAAGCGGTATGCGACCTGTCAGTGGTCGACTGATAAGGAAAATAAGACCACCTGTGCTGCGCCTTTTGCGACTCAGAAAGAATTACATGCGCACATCATGGTAAAGCACGTCAAGACGACAGAAGGGCCAATCTCTTGCTGTTGGGGAGATTGTAAAAAATTCTCTCCCGACGGCGAGATCGACCGAAAGAAGTTCTCAATCCACCTTAGACTACATACTAGCGAAATGTTCCCAGCACGATCAATGTCTCGCACTATTGAGGGTTCTAAGATCAGCATCGCCAACCAGCATACCTTACAAGACGATAAGGGCGAGCCCGCCGGTCTCGCACTCAGCGCTGCTTTGACCCTGAGGAATATCTTGTGCGCCGAAGCACGCACCCGAGGCCAACAAGAGCTAGCCCTCGATCAATTGCGGCATGATGTTCTGCATTTCTTGACGGTCAATCCTGTAGTCGCTCCTCGATCGGCTGAAGTTCTCGCAGCGCTTTGATGAATGCACAATCATATGACCGAGCTCTGTAATCTCAATTTCAGAATTGTCTCATGCCGAGTAGTCCACCTAGTCCTGCTTGCGACAATACAGAGCTAAACGAGCTTGTGCGCAGTCTTGCTAGCGCATAATACACAGCGTTCTGAGGTTGACTGCGTTGGGCAATAGCAGTCGAGAGCGCAAGGAGTTATTGAATCTGCGCAGGTGTTTGTTCTGCGAAGAACTTTCGAGCAGTGCACACATTTCATCGATTTTGTGGCAGTTCACTGGTAAAGTCCTGGAACACCAATCGTGCTTCGAGTAAGATATTCGTTGTGTGAAGGCCCAGAAGTTTGCCAAAACGCTCAGGCATGATATTTGAATAGAACTGCTCGTATTGTGCACAATTGTTCGTCAAACAAGCGCGAGCTCTAGATACAAACGAACAGACACGAATAGCCCTGGCAACCTGGCATTATTGAACCCACAACCTGACCAATGTGGATCGCTGTGTGTGTGGAATTTTGAACTCAAAAGATGATCTTCTCTGTGCGGTGAATCTCGGATTCGTGCGACCATCAATGTATGTATTGCTAGAGGCACCGAGACACTGAGATACTCCAGCTGAGTACGGCATGAGATCGGAGATTTTCAGATAGCACAGCTTGCATGAACCGTGGCACAAAGTCTTTTGGCATTACTAGCCAGGCCCATACGTGGTCATGAAGTGCCCTAGAACGTACAAGGATATGCCGCTGCACGAGAGCAGTGGACAGTACAGTGTAGCATTCGTCAGCGAGCCCCATGTAAACTTGGAGATGAAGTCAAGTATAAGCATCCTCCGTGTGAATCAATTCAATCTTGCGAACATGAATTCCTGGTAGAACCACAAGTCCGACAAACCTCTTGTCAGCTATGCAGACCGATCAGCACTGTGCTGAACATCAAAAGTAATCACAAAGACTCACTGCCTCTGAACTCTTGCGTCTCATTAAGGATGGCCGATCCATCCCTGTCAGTACAAACAAAAGTGCCCATGAAGATCCTGCCGTCTGAAATAGTGAATCGCATCTGTCGATTCAACAGCGACTCGAGAAATTGCTTCCCTTCCGTCGGTCCTCCTTCTGGAGACATTGCTGGCCACGAAGCAACGAGCAGAAAGAAGTTGATTGATTGATTAATCAAGCTAGCAACTCAACACGTACGGCACGTTGCTTGTTTGAGCGGATTCTCAAAAGTTAATTTTGGCTTTAGAGCTCCGGCAGTTGTCATCTTCGATGCTTCGGCGAGGTTGTCCATATCAACGACAACCTCGCTTCCCCCTTCCTCGTTGCTGGACATGTCGTAGCCCTAAGCTCATATCAGCTCTTCCAGGTTCAGCTTGATCGCATCGAGGCTCTTCTCAGGGATGTCTCCTGAAGAACCTCCGTCGACGAACTCTGCCATCGCTGATGTAAATCCGTTGAAGAAGGGTATACCGAAACGACCACGGCCGCGCGAGTATGAAGGATGCAGCTCATTACAGACCTACGAGATCCTAGAGAAGATCGGAGAAGGAACTTTTGGGTATGTATAGCAACGCGAATTATGGACTGCGTGCCAATAAGCGTTACAGTGTGGTTCATAAAGCTCGACACCGCAAATCAAAAGAGCTTGTAGCGCTTAAGCGTATTCTGATGCATAACGAAAAAGACGGAGTAAGATCAAAGTCTAGTCACAGTGATAATGGCGTCTGACATTTACCAAGTTTCCAATCACGGCGCTGCGAGAGATCAAGATTCTCAAAATGCTCTCACATCCCAATGTGATTCACCTCTCTGATATGACTGTCGAGAGAGGGGATAAAGTAAAGAAGAAGCGTGGGTCAATCTATATGGTTACGCCATACATGGATCACGACCTTTGCGGCCTTCTCGACAATCCCAAGGTGGAATTCTCGATACCTCAAATCAAGTGCTATGTCATGCAACTTCTCGAGGGCACGCGATACCTTCATTCCGTACGCCATGATACACTTTGCCGGCACATTCGCTAACTTTTGCAGATGCACATCTTACATCGAGACATGAAGGCGGCCAACCTTCTGATCAGCAATAAAGGCATCCTTCAGATTGCCGATTTCGGACTTGCACGAATGTTTTATGATGATCCTCCTCCAGAGTCAAATGCACCACGTAGGGAATATACAAACATGGTCGTTACGCGATGGTATCGGCCTCCGGAACTACTGCTCGGCGAGAGACGTTACACGCCTGCGATAGATTTGTGGGGTGTCGGATGTATCTTGGCTGAGATGTACAAGGGCAAGCCGATACTCCAGGGTCAAAGCGATATCGATCAGCTCAACCGGATTTTCTCACTTTGCGGTACTCCGACCGAGTCGACTATGCCTGGATGGACCTTGCTACCAGGCTGCGAAGGTATAAGGAGTTTCAAGACCTTCCCTCGCCAATTAGAGCAGACTTATGAGACTCATGGCTCAGAAATGGTTTCCTTGCTGGCCGATTTGCTGAATTTGGACCCAGGCAGACGTGCCACTGCAAGTGCTGCTCTAGATCATGCCTATTTTCATGCTGAGCCTCTCCCTGCAAAGCCAGCAGATTTGCCCAATTATGAAGCCTCGCATGAATTCGACAAGCGCAAGCACGCTGCACAGAGACACGAGGCCCAAGCCCCGAGAGCGCCTGATGCAGCAGGTCAGATGCTAGAGGGAAATCAAAACAGCCACGCCATGGCTCCACGAGACTCACGACCCCCCACCACCTCGACAGTCGATCGCCGGCGAGACGATAGTGGCTACGAGCACGACCGTGCCTACAAGTCTACACACCCTCGTACAGACAGGGACTACTCGCGCGACCATGGTGCAAGGCACGATGATCGTTCCTGGCGGGATGATCGCGGTCGTGATTACAGGCCTCGGGACAGGAACTCCTACCACACCCGAAGTCCACCTCGGCGAGATTATTCCAGGGATGCGCGAGACTATCATGGGCCGCCCCGAGATTATTACGATGACAGGTCATCTTCACGAAGATATGAGTACAACGACCGTGACGACAGGTACAGGCGGGACGATAGAGACCGTCGAGATGATCGTGACCGGAGAGGCGATCGCGATCGCGATGACAATCGAGCTTCCAGGGAAGTCAGAGACCCAAGGGACCCATCACAAAGATCCCAAGCGAGGCCTGCGGCCCGCCCGCGATCGAGGACGCGATCGAGGACGAGATCGAGGTCGAGATCGAAAGAATGAATGAGTCGCGAGTATGCGTACATGTTGTACGTGGCATCCTGGCTTCTGCTAGCATCATAACATAGTACATACATGTATATATGCATTTCAACCAACAGAGGGCACGAGAAGGCGTGCACCAATACTAAAAACACCCTTTGAATGAGTGACTGACATGTGATGTTGGTGGGGCCGAAATTCATCGTCTCAAAACTCTATTCAAGACTCGATTGTAAAGTACCCACTACAGAACAAGGATAGACTACGACAAGAATGTCATTCGCCAAATTCAACGTCGAGTCTCAAATCTTTTACCGGTCGACGCGCTCATACGGCCTGGTCAACTTGAAACCGATCGTCCCGGGCCACGTCCTACTGATTCCCCGTCGAGTGGTGCCGCGTATCGGCGACTTGGCGCCCGATGAAGTCGGCGACCTCTTTCTCTCCGTCCAACGCGTCGCCTCCATCCTCGTCCGTCTCGTCCCGTACCTCCTTGTAACGTGTCGTATTGATACGTTGTAGCAGAAAGCATTCGATGCCCAAGGAACCACCATTTCTCTACAAGTACGTCTTCTCCCCTCCCTCTGATTCCCGCGATATACACAAAAAGTGGTGGATAAAAGGGCAACACGATGATGAGGGCTAACGGAAGGATTAGGACGGCCCGGTAGCAGGTCAAAGTGTGCCTCACGTCCACGTTCACGTCCTCCCCCGGAAAAGCGGGGACTTGTCGCACAACGACGACGTTTATGCGCAATTGGACGAGCAATCGGGGAGTATGTCTCGCGACTGGGCAATGGCGTTGGCGAGACGGACGCCATTTACCGTCGTCGACGACGAGTCGAGACGGCCTCGTACGATGGAGGAGATGCTGCGCGAGGCCGAGTGGTTGCAGTCTTTCTTCAACAATCACGAATCCGCCGACTCTCCTCCATCATCCTAGCCAGACGCCGTCACGAATCAACGAATTTTGGTGAAAGTGCAACTTGTCGACACGTATAACTCGATCATGGAATAGTGCGGCGGCACGATATATAAAGAATAGCGACAAACCCTCGATACGGAATAGATTAATTGGATACATCCACTATAAATGTCCTTCTTTTGATATAAAAAAAGATTGCCAAAGCTAATATAATCAAAAAAAGAGTCTTGTAATTCGTTCGGCATGTTCATCATATCTTGTCCAAAATTTGAGTGGTATTCATAAAAAAAACATTGCGGCATCGTCGCCCCAATTAGCAATGACGACGAGTCGTGGAAGGAGTTAGCGATATGATTGTGGCGCAAGTGATTGCACATATCTGATCCACTAAGAGTGGAGCTTGTCTCTGGCTCATCTTTGCCATAGTATGACACCAGACACACATCATCTCAGGCCAGGATAATCATGCTCAACTCATGGCACTGGCCTGAAGCTTCTCCCGCTGGGGTGACTTTGGCGTGATGGGCATTATTCGCCTGGACGATCGCTGCAGGGTCGGATCGCCACTAGAGTTGAAGGTCAGTCGTCTGCCGGGCAAGTGTCGATTCGTGTCGAGCGACTCTGTGTTGTCCCCTTCCACTAGTGAATCATGAGACGACCTTCTCCTCTTGGTGTCTGGGTCCCTGTGCCTCCGTCTCGATTCGGCGCCGAACGCTACGGGTGACAGGAGTGGGCCAGATTGCGGTCTAGGCGAGTCGTTGCCACTCGAGTGGTCGTGATCACGGTCACGCAGCTGCGCGAGACCGGCGGCATCGCTGAGCACGTCCAGACCACCGTCCCTCTGCATACCGTGGCGAGCGTGCGAGGGCAAAAACTCACTCTGCGCAGATAGCGCCCGCTGAAGATGCTCAATCGAGTGCTGTTGTCGCTTCGTGTCCTCCGTCAGCTCGGCGACCCTGCGCTTCGCCTTGATGTGTCGGAGGCGAAAGGTCTCTTCGTCCACCATGGTCTGATCGAGCTTTTCGCACAAGAGTGCCTGAGAGGATTGCATGAGCAAGTACTCGACTTCGGCTCGTTTCGACTGTTCGTCCTGTTCCGAACGCAACATTTCATGGTTGAAACGATGATGCGACGCTTCGAGACGACTTTGGCGACAGTCCTGATGGAGCGCATGTATTTTTTTCGTGGCCATCTTCAACTATCACATAAATGTCAGTCATCTGCACCATCGCCTTTTGTCGCATGTGCGCGCGCACACTTGAAGCATGTGAGACTTACCGATGAGCGGGCAGCGTCGCCTGAGAGTGAGTCTATCTGTGCCGTCGTGAATGTGTCCCAATCGATTCCGTCCTCCTCCACCTCCATCTCTGCACTTGTCGCAGATCGCTTGGTAGGGATGCGCCGTTCGGGTGTCTTTGGAGTGAGCATCTGCATCGGCGTACCGGGCGCTGGAGTCGCTGGGGACTGGTCGCCCGTCTGCTCAGACATGCGAGCGCCGGTGAGTAATCTGAGTCGAGTCGTCGATTTGTCGAAAACTTGTCGATTTGCGACCACAATGATACTTGTCGCACGCAATGTCGCCCCTGCAAGAGATTGTCTGCAATGTGCAAAGACTGCAATGAGAGAGAGTGTGAGGATACTGCTGTGTGGTAGAGACGGGGGAAGGAAAGACAAGCGCAGACTCGGGGGAGGAAAGAGGGAAGGGGAGGGAGGGACAAGCAGGGCAGAAGGGAAGAGGGAGAATGGAGGAAGGAAGAGAGAGAGAGAGAGAGCGAGCGAGCGAAAGTGGAAGACAGCTGCTGCAGCAGCCATCCAACGGGCGGAGGATTTCTCGCCCAAGCGCAACTGGAAGAAGAGTCTGTCTGTCTGTCTGCCCAACTGAAGGTGGCAGCCAAGCGGTCTCCCCAAGTTGCCCAGAAGAGAGAGAGAGACGGGCAGAGAGCGAGCGCAAGACGACAAGCTGGGAAAGTCTGACCAGCCACCGAGAACCTCCCGCAGCTCGTCTCGTCTCGTTGCTCGTCTCGCTTCTCCAATCATTTCGTGGGTTGAGCCGTTGAAGCCGGCAGCGGCTGCAGAATTTTGGCAGCTCCCTTCCTGCTGCTGCTGCTGCTGCACTGTCGATCTTACACACATGGACAACCTTGGAAATTTACACCAGCCACGAATCAGTCAATCAACTTGGCTACAGACAAACAAGTCATTTGCAGAAATTGATTGTTGACAAGTGCATGATTGCACTATAGATTGCACTTTGTGACTAGGTAGCGAGCAGCCACCGATAGAGTGAGCATGGACACAAAACAGACACACACATTGTACCATCCCTCGTGTCCTTCTCCACGTTTCAGCGCGCATCTCGGGCGTTGATAGCGTGAGTCGTGCTCTCTCTTCCGAGCTCGCTCAGCAGCTCGTCTGCGATTGTAGATAGCATCGATGCATGTCTACCTATACCACGCGTGTGCGCACATGTGCATGCAATGCAGAAAGTCTCAGCAGCAGCAGATCGGGATTGATTGATCGATCGAGCTTGAGCGGTGAATCTTTCTTCTGCTTCGACTCGTCCATCACATGACACATGTTCCGTGGCCCACGAGACTGCGACTTCTGCAAGCTCCAGGGCGCTTGTCTCCAATACGGATGTCTCTGCAGGCGGGTTCTATACGAGGGTCGCCACCTTTTTGCGTCAACTCGTATCTTCCCGACTTTCTCCAATGGATGCTAATGTGCATGAATTTCCAGCGATCGGCCGCCGCCGCCCGTGGGATGGATTCGCTTCCAAGATTCCAAGGTTCCCACTCTCAAGGTTCAAACGCAGCCCAGCCACACCCCACACACCCGTCATCCACACTTCTGGCGATCGGTCGTCACATGCATACACCTGCATATGATAGGACATGGCGAGGACGTTGACTCTGCCAGTCATACACAAGTGATACCATTCTGTGAATCGTCAGGCAAGGTGGTCTCGCCGCGTGTCATAGGCTGGTCTTGCTGCCAAACAAGATAGAGTCGCACCAGATTGATTTGTATTGCAGTGCTATGCTGTATACGGGTGAACAGTATGCCTTCGTGCCTACGCTACGCTGCAAATGATTGAAAACGCTTCTTCCAGCCCTCCATCGCCCTTGCGAGCAACGGCTCAACAAAAGGAAAAGATGCTGGCCATGTCCACATACCGACGCCCACACTTCTTCAGATAACTGTCCAACAGCGACCTCGTCTGCTCAAACCTCAACCGGTTCTGCTCCGCCACAATCTTGATGCGCTCCAACTCGTCGCTGCCGGATGTGGCCGCCTTGACCTTGTCCACATCGAAGAGGTGGTCGAGGTAGAGCAGCTGATTGTATAGGGCCTGGTCGGAATACTCATACTGCATCTCGCCTCGGCACGTCCCCGAGAGACAGCGTCGACCATACACACCGCACTGCTGCGTCCGTGTCCGGCACTGCGAGTCGTCGCACACCAGCCAAGCCTGATAATATCTTGTGATGTACTGCTGAATCTGTGATTGGAGCTGTGCATTGATGGACAGCTGACTTGCCGGCACCTGGCAGGTACAACGCATGCCGTCCGCACTGATGTGTTGCGGCGTCTCGATCATGCCCTTATATACATTTTCTGCATGACAATGGCGACACTTGAAATTGAACGGCAGCGCATCCGCAAATCTGTCTTCATCCGAGATCGTCGCCTCATAAGTTGTTATTTCGTTTGCCGCGCTTTCTTGAATCTCATGTATTCGATACTTGTGAGGATCAAGACCCAGACAATCTGCAATCCTGGACCGGTCTGTACCTTCGATCGGTGCACACAGTCGCTCAAGCGGCGGAAGGATTTGATGGGCGAGGTAGTAGTCGTAGTCAATGACCAATTCTGAACCTGTCCTCGTGACATCGGATGCAGGGTATGCTCGATCGGCCACATGTCGTTGGTCACTCTCAGAACCCGTTATTATGTATTGCATCACATCATTCACCCTGATGATGTCTCCTTTCGCTTTACGCTTAAGCGCCACTTGTACGTGCGGCATTGTCTTTCCATTCGGATAAGCTTCAGGCTCTTTCCCGAGCTTGTTCAGGATGATGAATTTGTGCTTCGGGAATTCTCCTGCCTTCATCTTTCCTGCAAATTCCCTGAGATAGTCGTGGATCTTCTCAACCACAGTGTCAGTCTGCTCTCCGGACAATATTTGATCTAGACAGTATTGCGAGGCTTCTTTGGAGAGCGTACAATATTCTCTACGCCTCATATCAAGACCCTTGACCTCGATTTTCGTTTCTAATTTGCCATGAGCTTCAAAGAGTACCAGAGCAGCATATTTCTTCTTTGCATGCAGAAGCATGCGCTGGAATACATTGTCAATGTCGATTTCAAGCAAGCGATAGCGCTCGTTGACATTCTTCTTGAATTCGTTTCCAATCTTTATAGCATCGAGGTAATTGTCTGCGTTAGTGTTGATCATAACAGAGTCCGTATCACCATAAATGACCTGCAAGCTCTGTCCATCAGCCAATTCCTTGGTATTGGTCAACGCCTCTCGGCCCTTAAAAGTGGTAAGCATGGCTAGAGGTCTTGCATAGAATCTAGACTTTGTGTACCCAAGACAGCCGTACATGGAATTGGCAGTCAACTTGAGCGCCTGTTGCCGAATATCCCATTGTGATCGCTGTATGTCAGTCGTGTCTTTGCCTTTCATCAAGGACTTGACTTGTCGACGCCTGTTGACCAGATTTGCGATAATTTTTGGCAAGATCCCTTGAGGCATCTCTCGTCCTGGTGGATCGGGAACAACTTCCTCCAGCCCTTCACTCGCAACTTCCACTCTCTCGACAGTGGTGAAGCATATGTTGTATTCTTGTATAATGGATGGATACAGACTATTGAAGTCCATTACGAGAATGAATTTGTCGTACAAGCCCTTTTCTGGCTCGAAGACCAGGCCTCCTTTGAATTTGTCCTTTTTCTTGCCCGGCACAGGCTCCAACTCGTCTTCGTCCTCATTCGAGATAGCTGTTTTGCTTTTCTGCCATACTTTGTCGGGACAGATGAATTTGTTTTTGGTAAATTCATGAAGAAGTATGTATTCGTTTCGTTGCGCTCGTGTGCCTGACATCGTGGCCGCCCAGGAATTTCCAGCAAGATTGGTTAATTGCTTAGACAGTGGCAGAATCTGTACTTTAATGGCGATCGCAGCTTGCAGATAAGTATCGACGTTGCAGTGCATAGCGAAGTCGATCAAACCTCTAGCAGTCTCGGTCCACGCTTGCAAGGCCTTCTCACTGTCGATATCCTTTCTGTCTTGTCCGAGCTCCAACTTGCAGAGCTCAGTCAGCGTCCATGACTGAGCCTTGGTCATTAAGGATTTGCCAAGGTCATTCGATAAATCGCACATCAATCTGCCAACAGCCAGGGACTTCTCCGCGAAAAATCCGCCGCGGCCATATACTTTTGGCCATTCGCCTCGCTTCATCCTTCCAATGCGATGCCAATTGGATATCTTTCGCTCTTTCAGTCGACTGAGTAAGGTACCATAGTTTACATTCTCCCAGTCGTGACCAATGATGATATCAGCGTCAGTGTTTTGCCACTTCGCCAAGAAAGCATTCAGCAGAGCCGTCTCGCTACGCTCGAGGATCAAACCTTGACGTTTCGCTTCCAATTCAAAGCCGTTAGGAAAGACATTGCGAAGTGGTCTTATAATGGTGAAGCTGTGACATGAAAGACTTTCTGCTGGGGTTGGCTCATCCAGATTTACATCGTGGTAAACCCGCGCACTAGCTACCACGATTTCTGATTTGTTCTCTTGTTTGTTGAGTATAGTTCGGAATGCTACAGACATCAGAGTGACGGTCGGTGTTTCCGGAAGGTCATGCATGGCGATATCAGATATAGGTGTAATCTGTTCAGGATCGCATACTCCGACTTCCACCTTGCACCAGGATGAATTCATGGCTGCTCTCAAATCGGGACTTTTGATCTCTAACCAACAGGGTCCCATGATTCGCCGGTGTAGAACGAATTGCTCAAACATGGCTGTATTCGTGCCGAAAACATGACTGAAGGTATCTCCAGTAGTTTCCATGGACAATTGGACATTCTTGTAGCCGTAAAGAACTTTCAGGTAGTCGCTTTGTTGTGGTATGTCCGATAACTCGAAGGCGTACTTGCGATTACTTGCCTTGGCCTTAAAGTGCTCAATCTTGTTGTTGCGCATCAACTGTGAGACTTCCTGATGGACATCTGCCATTGTAACCTCTTGATCTGCAGTAGAACGTCTTGTCTCTCGAGGCAGGAAATACAGATTCCTCATGATGCCGTCAATCCTACAATAAGCTGACACGTACTGTCCAGTCCGCTTGTTCTTTACTTTCCCGAAAATCCCTAATATCCCGTTCAATTCGAGGTAATCAGTCCAATAGAACAGGATCGATCCATCAGGTTGCAATGTGTCGATCGCATCAACCTTAACAGTACTAGAACGAGCGGGTGTTTCAGACATGTTGAGTGTCTTATTTACAGCCATCCATGATGAGGCATCAATCGCGTCTGAACTCAGAAGGCCGCTGCTCGGAGTCGGCATAGTTGTCTTCATGTCTTTAGCCTGTGGACGAGATGCGGAAATATTTACGGCTGCTGCATGTGTTCCTTTGAAGGCTATTGGTTTTCGTACATCAAACTCATCATCTTCCTCAACATGAAGTGCTCCTGAGCCTAGTGGACCAGCGGCGGACTCGACTGTTCTAAGCTGGATACGATCGATTGGCGAAGATGGAATATCGACATCAGGCAACATAGCAACCGGCATGTCGGAATCGAGCATAGTATCGTCCAGACCATAGTTTGTCTCGTCGGCTTCGTCTAACCCTATAGCCTTGGTCGAATTATGCGAATTGATTCCATTAGCTGTTGACATTTGTCGTTTGTGAGTACTCTGTCGATGAGGAGGCGAACTCAATCTCTTGCGAGAAACAGTACTGCTTTGTGCGTTTCGGGGCCTCTTCCGCTCCACACTCCCTCGACTTGTGGTAACATCTCCCAAGATGCTAGCCATGAAATCGTTGTCCTGTTCGGTCGTTGTCTGTGAGCTTTAGTTCTTATCCATAGTAATACAAAGGATCCTTACCGTTTTGGTCTGTGTCACGGTTCTTGGAGCTTTATTGAGATATTTACTGATCTTGTCCGTTTGACTCTGATCATCGTCTCTCGAATGGACCTTGCCTTTCGCATGTCGAATAGACTTCTTGTTTTCCCGTTCCTCATCGGAATCGAATTCTTGTCTGTGCTCCCATTCATCCATACCATTGTCGACATATCCGAGGCCGTTGTCATCCACTACAAAGTCGTTCTGATCAAGTCGATTACGAACGACTTGCTTGTAGCCATCCTCGTCAACCTCTTCGTAGATATCATTGTCATCTGATGCCTTGTAAGTGTCGATTCTCTTCTTGCCGGATGCCTTCAATGCCCTGAGCTCTGCAAATTTACTGGCAGTATCCTTCTTGGACACAGTTCGATGTCCCCGGCTCGACATACGAACTGCTCGATTACCAGTGAGGGAATACTACTTCAAAGAAATGCAAATGCTACGCCATATCCGTCTTAGATCTATGTTACGGCGCGTGCAAGCCTACTTGTACACAAACTGCCTAGATGGTGTAGCGAGACTATAGGCAGTCGTCTTCCTGTAGCTCAATTTGGGACCTGACGCGAATTGCCATACGGACGAGTCGCGTCTGAGGCGCCGGCTTCGCGATCTCATGATCACGAATTTACCAGATTCGAGCACGTGGGATGTACAGACGAGTAGAACGATGAATTGACTTAAGATAACCCTAAATTTGATGATCAGGGTTGTGAGGACTCGCTTTTTTGCAAATTGGGCAGCAAGCAGAGGCTTGCCGCAGATGCAAGGACGGCAGGAAGGGAGGAACTGGCTCATGCACATTCACCAGATTTTGCACACTGACTCAAAAAACTTTCCTTAGTACTTTCACACTCAGCTCATAGCCAAATCAACAGAGATGTCCAGCGCCGCGTATGTGATTCTCAAGTCACTGCCTTGCGATATTGTTATGAACGAATCGGGCTAGGGAGATTTTGCCTATACTAAAAGGACATCGATTTGCATGAGTCTTTCAAGACTTATGCCGTTGGGATATAAGACACGAACACATGACTCAATCATGTACTGTCCTTGTCCTGAAATGCAGACGATGCGATCCAATGTGTGAATCCTACTACTAGTATGGAATTCTCAGTTGGCAAGCTATTCTCGAGGCCTCCATGGTTATATTCTTATAAGAATTCTCGGGGTGTTGTTGCATGAGAGCTACTGTTTGCCTCACGAGGTTTTTACTGTGCTCCCTGCAATCAAATCAATTCGTCGGTCTCCGATATCGCATATCGGCCATGATTCCGACGTTACAAGCAGGCACACTCCTCACAAGAGGATGTAGCTAATCAAGTTAGAGCCGTTCTCAACCCTATCCCTGTGCCAGAGTCTATTCTCAAAAAGAGAAAGACCGCTGACCAAGCCGCTACTGACCGAAAAGCTGCTCTTGTCGAGCGAAAGAAGGTAAGCAATTATCCAGAGAAAGTGTTGGCTCGTGATTACAAAGTGCAATCATAGTCATTCATGCAGACAACACAACTTTAAGTATACCATCTTTCGGGTCTGAAGCATGACACTTTCTCACAAATCTCAAGTTGCTGTTCTCATATCATTCTAGGCATCCAAGCAAAAGCGAGAGGTCATCTTCAAGCGAGCCGAGAAATATGTCCAGGAATACCGGGAGGCTGAGCGTGAAGAAATCCGACTGAAGCGAGCCGCCAAGAAGGATGGCGACTTCTACGTGCCAGCACAAGCAAAACTTGCCTTTGTCATTCGTATCAAGGGTATCAACAAGATCCCACCAAAGCCAAGAAAGATCATGCAGCTGCTCCGACTGTTGCAGATCAACAACGGTGTCTTCGTCAAGCTGACCAAGGCCACATCACAGATGTTGACGCTCATTGAGCCATATGTCGCCTATGGAGAGCCAAACCTCAAGTCAGTACGTGAGCTCGTCTACAAGCGAGGTTACCTCAAGATCAATGGACAGAGGATCCCGATCTCTGACAACTCGATCGTCGAGGAGCAGCTCGGAAAATTCGGCATAGTCTCTGTCGAGGACATCATTCACGAGATCTTCACCGTTGGCACGAACTTCAAGCAGGTATCAAACACCCTGTGGCCTTTCAAGCTCTCCAACCCTCTTGGTGGATGGAAGCCAAGGAAGTTCCGTCACTTCACCGAGAACGGAGATGCAGGTGACCGACAAGAGTTCATCAACGCTCTCATCCGATCGATGAACTAAAAATAATCAAGTATTTCTGTAGAAAATACATGATTTTGCATACATGATGTCTTGGATTCAGTGACCATTCTCACACTGTCAGTGTAAGACCTGTACTTCATGCCATGTACGGTTGTTCAGGAAACTGCACAAACATATCACAAAAAGTGTTTCGATGAGAGTGAATGCGTGTTTTAAATGCTAATACCCCGCCACTTGCTTATGCTACAATTCCCATTATGCATTATCCAATACCCCGTACCCGATACCCCAAACAACAATACTTGAAAACAACTTTCGCAAGAAATTAGTGAGCAGCCTCAATCTGCTGCACACCATCGGCATTCCGTGTGACGCGTCCAAAGAGGGACAAGAGTTCGCGCAGGCCGAGCCTGGCCATCTTGCCGCCCGTCTCCGTCTCGCCGAGCACCAGGCCGGCCGTCTTGAGCTTCTCCTCCTGCAGCGCGAGAATCTTCTCCTCGATGGTGCCGGGACAGTATGTGCGAATGACGACGACCTCGCGCTGCTGTCCCATGCGATGGCAGCGGTCGATGGCCTGGCTCTCGCACGCATGGTTCCACCAGAAATCGAGCAGCAGGACCTTTGATGCGCAGACGAGGTTCAGACCCACGCCGCCGGCTTTCAGTGACATGAGCAGGATGCGTGGTCCCGTGGGGTCCTCGAACTGTGCAATGGTCGCCTCGCGTTCGCGCATGTTCATGCTGCCGTGGTACCGCAGCACCTGCCACCCGCACCGCTCGCAAATCTTGGCCAGCAGGTCGAGGGCCTTGACGAATTGCGAAAAGACAATCATCTTAACCTCCTCCCCTTCCTGCTCCATCCACTCCCGCAACTGGTCCTCCACCGCCGTCAACTTTGTGCTCGGCAGTAATTCACGCTTCAACAGTTCCTGCCAGCTTTCCGCCTCGGCCTTGCGCTCTTCCCGAGTCAGACCAGCTCTGGCACCATCCTCCATGTCTGCTGGGTCGACTGCATAACGTGCGCGATGGGCAGACACGGCACTACTTGCCGTAGGCAGTTCGGTACCAGCAAGCGTTGTATGACTGGCAGAGACTATGCCTTGCTGCGATGGCATCGTGGCCAAAGGCTTTGACTCCTCTGTCTCCTCCTTGATAGGGCTCATTGCTGAGACGCTCGGACCTGCCAGATGGGACGGAGATGGAGATGGTGACGAATTCATCGACGAATTGAGTGGTGTCACTGAAGGTGACTGAATTTTCGGCAACTTCCTGGGACTCATCGACATAGCCCTCGTGCTCATCCTCGATTGCTTGAGTGGACTCACACTCTCACTCTTGATACGATGAGCAGCTATGGCACTGTGCACCGTCAGGTCTGGCAGGTACTCCTCATCACTATCGGTTAATAGAGAGACAAGAGGCGGCCTTGCAGGTGGAGAGCTGGGAACGACTGATAAGTCCTCGTCGGTATCATCTGGCTCGTTCTTTAGAGCGAGACTAGATTGCAGAGATGGCGATGGTGACGCTGTGTCAAGCTCGGAAATCGGCTCGAGCACTTCGTTCTTAATCACAGCATCAGCACTTTGATCTTGTATGGTGATAGGAGCCAATACATGCGAGTCTGAATTGTACTGCTTGAGCACACCGAGTGAGACTGAACAGACAGGACACTTTGAGTCCTCGTTCTCAACGACATCCTTGATACACATTTTGCAAAAAGCGTGCCAACACTTTGTTGAGACCATGGCCTCAACAGCCTCCGAAGAACATATGCCACAGATGGCCTCAGTGGATTCGAAGAGTGCGCTGGTGTCCAACTCGCGTGCATTGTATTGAGCAGCGGCCGTGCCCAAAGGTTCGTTCTGATCTGCATCTCGGGAAGTTGCTAGATGTTCCAGAATTAGATAGGGATGTATACAGAGTTGGCGAAGTCGTAAGACCATGATAAAGATGTGATTGATCTTCTTCACTGCAGTACCATCCAAGAGGTACTTGTTTATCTCATTTACCATTTGTGCTTCGACTTGTCGATACAATGCTTGCTCGCTTTCATCTAGTTGCAGATTTGTCATCTTGATATGTTTTTCTGGCAAGATGAGTACCTGCTGACCGGCAATCTTGTCGTCCTTTTTGCGTCTCTTCAGAAATGGCGTGAGGACACCTCTCAACTTTTCTGCGCCGCCCTTTGCACTCGATATCTGCTGCCGGAATGTAGGCCGATCGCTAAAGTAAGGCACTCGAAGCATGCTCAAAATCGGAAAGATGTCGTCGAGTTTGTTCTGCAAGGGTGTGCCAGTCAGGCACCATTGGCGGACCGCATCCACATTGCAACATGCGACGCTGACATTGGCAGCCGGATTCTTGATCGTATGCGCCTCGTCAAGGATGATTCGAAAGAATTTTATCCTAAAGAGTGGGCCTTTGTCGCGCTCGATGCGTTCTTCGTCCTCGAACTTCTCCTCAGCACTCAGGTTCTTTCCATGCTTCTTCACAGGGTATTCCCGGGCTAATGTGCCGTACGATGTAATGATCACTTCCGCTTCGCGTAATTCCTCCACCGTCTTCATCTTTGTTGCTCCATGATGTATCCGAACGTCCTTGAAAAAGCCAGGAGCCTTGCTCGTAATCTCCCTCGCCCATTGGCTAGCTATGTTAGAGACTCCGGACACTTGAGGTGAGACAGCAACTTACTGAATAAGCGCCACCGGGCAAACTATGAGCGTGGCAGTCGGTTTGTGTTTCGCTCGATTCGACCCTGCGCGTTTGACACTTGCAGCCCTGGCTGATGGAGTGGGAGGTGTATTCTGCATCATTAAACCAAGCGCCTGTACAGTTTTGCCCAGACCCATGGCATCAGCTAAGAGACCACCTCTGACCTTACTGCGAGCACCATCGTCCTGTTTCTGACTTTCCCGTTTTGACATCCAAGCAATTCCAATTACTTGATGTGGATGTAAGCTGCATGTAAGGCCTGGGAATGAGAACTTTCCGTTCGGAAGTGCGACAGCCTGCAAGGATTCTGCAGCTTCGGCCACCTCCTTCGCAGTATTGGTGCCTTCGTCCTTGTTGTTGTCATCCTCTTGCACCTCGTCTAAGAACCTTTCAAAGTCTTGTTCATTTGTGAGAGGTTGTGACCCTGGCAAGCGACTGCGATTGTTTCGAGATTCCTGTATGGGAGCGCTACTTTTACGAAGAGAGAAAACGTCCTGAAGTCGTCTCTGTAGACAGTCCATCTGCAGGTCTAGACTGAGGTGTGAGAATGCTTCAATCTGTCGAAGCGCTAAGGTTTCTAGATACGGCGAGCTGCTCTCCAACATGGGCAAGCACTTGCTACTGACGATGTCATATTCTCTCCTTGCTTTGACATTTTCTTTCCCGGCACGAGCACGACGCATGATGTTTTGCGAATAGGCCATACGTTCCTTGAGTCTATCATCAAATTCCGTCGACACTTGCCAAATGAGATTGCGACGAGCCGATCTCTTCGAGATGTCGTACAGGGTCATGATTTGTGTTTCGAAATCCTGTTGGCCCAGTTGTAAACACAAATGAGGTTCAGCCTGTAAGTATATTCTCATCCTATCCAGTTGCAGTTTGGCTACAAACACGTTGAAAGAAAAGAAATCGGACGTTTCGGAATCGTAGAAGTCCCTGGAATGAATTGAAAATGCTGGCCGAGGATGAGCTCTCGTATAATCCTTCGTCCTTTGCCAGATCTGTTTAAGAACCTCCTGTAGCCTCTCGAAGCGTGCCAAGCTGTTTTCCACTTCATGGCCCGCTCCGACAGTATGCGATGCTGAGCCGTGGCTGGATGCCTTTTCGTACCCATGACTTTGCGAATTCAATGATGGACCTGGTGGATAGACTTCGGGCTCCTCCTCTCCATGAGAGGTCTCGGGTTTGGTTGCGGGTCCTTGAAGAGATCCGAGCGAACGTGCGGAGTGGGTCTCGAATTGTTGACGTGCCTTGAGTCCAGGCGTTGACGAGGGCGAGTCGTCTTGTATCTCGATCACCGCCTCACTGTTTCTGAGATTCTGCCGGGTAACAAGTGAGTCATCTGTGAGATCGATAGTCTCCAATTTTCTTCTTTTAGTATCTGGTGATGCAATTACCCCACCTGGACGCTTGAGAGGGGTCATCTCTGCCATCAAACTCATTAGTTGATATCTTTCTTATCTTTTGAAGACTTTCTCTGGCACAGCATCATGGGCCGTACGTATCATTCGAGCTGTCGATATCCGGAGAGTGTCTCCAAGCGCGTCATCCCCGGCAGTGGATACTGCTTGCTTTATTTATAGGTGGACCATGGAAGTCGGGCAGCAGTGAGCGCGAGGTGTATGAACCTCAAGCAACCACAACAGAGGAATTCATATCAGTATCCACGCCAACGGCTTGAATGAATTAATTCATAATTTGATTGCATCGCGCGTGCAACGCGACTTGTTGACACGTGGACGCGTATTCCAGTTATTTACAAAGCCACCCGCAGCCCAAATTCATGCTGTCCCGAGGTCTTTGTACCGAGGATGCGGTCAAAGCTTGTTTGAGCTTCATTCTGCAGCAGCTGCGAAGGTCAAGCTACATTCTAGCTGCAGCTGTAGAGGCCTAGGATATCGGTCGCAACGCGCACAGACGTCACTTTAGCGCGATTGGCCGGTCACAGGCATCATAAAATAGGACTGCACGCTAGTGAGGACTGATAGCTATGGTGCTTCGAGCCACTCTTTGCGGAATTGCTACAATCTGTGATTCGCTCATGCTGGGCATCCCAGGCCGTACTGATTATTGACGCTGATGAACCACCTCCGTTATCCTTGCTTGATTATTGGACAGGGATGATGAAACTTGTTAGAAATGGCAAGCTTTGGTCCGTCAAAGCGCACTTTTGTGTATTGTGCAGGGTGCGACTTATGAAGGCTCGATCTCCGGGCTAGTCAGGAGCGGATTCTTTCCAAACAAATCTTTCTGTGATCTGTTCTCCGTACAGGCTTGTAGTCCTAGAACAAGCTGAACACCTTCAGTAGTGAGCAATGCATCTTGAGGAATACTCTTTGCGAGCAACATCGCACACGTTTGAACGGTCGCCGTCGAATGCTGGTTCTACGGGTGCCAGGAGAAGGAAATTGTCTGAAGCGACCGTTCATGATATAATGACCAAGAACAACAAAAAGACTACGGCACCGGCTGCTAGCGCTTCATCCGGAGGTACCGGAACAAGAACGAGCTTGTCAAAGACTGATCGAAGAATCCTTAGGGCGTCTTGGGTGGCACTCGGACAACCCTGCTATGTAGAGGCGGCTCACCGTCGCGACAGCTTAGGCGAGAGCGATTGGACTGATCGTGAAGATTCTCTGAAGAAGACATCAAGTTGGCCACTAGTGGACTATGTTGCTTCTGCTGATTCGAACTTGTCACCCAATTATCAGACCAAGGTCCTGACTAGAAACATGCCGGATCTGTGGACCATCTCGGAAGTCTCGACTCCAGGAGTGACGACTCCCCGTAAGCAAGGTCATACCAAGCAATCTGCAAGTTGTGATTCGCCAACTTCGTTCCAGAATTACTTCCAGAGTCCCCGACGAGCACCTCGCACACCATATACTTCGCTTCACGCGCACGCCCCTCCACAGGACTTCCCATCCTTTTCGAGACCTTTGGGTCGGCAAGTCGTCGAATCACAAAAGCACCCTTCGATGGCTTTCGGCAGCGATATCAAGCGCTTTCACAGCTTGAACGAGAGGCATGGGCGGACAAAACCGTCCTGGTCGCTCACCAGGTCCGTGAGCAAGAGTAAAGCATTACGAGCGTCTATGAACAAGGAGCTGCCGGATCCGCTATCGCAACAAGCACCCAAGCCAGTCTTGCAAATTCCGCCGCTCCATCAGACGCAGGATATCGACACACTCCTGTACGATCTACGGATGGCGAATGCAGCACAATGCACGACTGCGTTGTTTAGTATGACATTCACTTGAGGTGTCTGGCATTCATTGTTATCATCAGTGAAGGTGCTGGACGGATTGACAATCCTTCAGAAGACAAGACAAGACCAGTCACCGCAATAGTGGTGGAGGTAGACTGCTCAATAGTTCTACATACAATATTTGATAGCAGTCACGATCTCAAGGACAAATTGTATACACAAACAACTCATTTGTACATGGTCCTGGGCTTGCGTGCGTGTGTATGTTTGTCTCGAATGGATATGCTCGTATTCTCATTATACAATTTCTTTCGTTAAAGAACTCTCAATCATGTCCTTCTGTCATGTCTATCCACTGTCATGTCCGCGTATCCAGAGATTTTTTTCCTCTTCAGCATGCTTCTGCTTACTCTATGTATGTCCCTCAGTGAATACATGACACTGGCATTCACGATTCCCCGCATCAAGTCGCGGATGATGCGCTTTAAAATGTTTGGGCCCCTCAATTAATTGCGAAGGAAGACTTATATCCTGAGACGCGCCCCTGCCTTCATGGCCAAGACACCGCGAGGAATGACAACTGGCTTCTTGGGCTTGCTCTTGAAGAGGCTATGTCGACCCTTGGCGAGCGTGACGTTCACCGTCTCTGGTTCTTCTGATCGCGTACGGCCACCGTCCTCGGCGGCCATCATTGAGCCGACACCTTCACTGTTGACATAGTCCGTCTCGGCGACGACGGCGATGGTCGGAGGTATGCCGACATCACTCGTCACACGATTCGGCAGGTGCAGCGAGCCGAGGGCCCCATCGCCGTCGTCGTGTTGCTGCACGGTGGTAAAGTCGAAATCGGTAAAGTGCTTCTCCATCAAGTCGTACATGTCGCTCTCGGCCGCGCTCTCCAGCGTCGGCCGCTTCTTGTTGTTGGGCCGGCGCGACTCGAGCGGCGAGTCGTGCAGGAGAATCTCTTCCAACTCCCACGCGGCATCAAAGTTCTTGCCACTGCCCGGCACATAGACCGGCTCGGATTGTCCCTGCGCCAGAAGATGCCAATCGAGCTGTGTGAAGAAAGGCACGAGGGCCACGGCGGACAATGTCTGCACACGCTTCCCTGGATCGCGCTCCAGCAGCGCCGAAATCGCGTCCTGGCATTCCATCGATACCGCGGGGCTCGTCTCATGCTGCACGAGAGCATGTCCGCATACGTTTTCGCAGACTTCGACATTCGTCTTTCCACTGAACGGTCGATGGCTATAGATTGCCTCAAACATGACCACGCCCAGGCTCCAGTAGTCTACAGCAAAATCATACACGAGTCCCTGGTGCACTTCCGGCGCCATATAGAAAAGCGATCCACTGCGCGAGTGCGGCAGGACATTGTTCCGGATCTGTGTAGAGATGTTGAAGTCTGCCAACTTTGTATGGCCGTCCGCCGTCAGCAGGATATTGTCCGGCTTGACGTCCCGG
Source organism: Taphrina flavorubra JCM 22207 (assembly GCA_000836175.1). NCBI lineage: Eukaryota > Fungi > Ascomycota > Taphrinomycetes > Taphrinales > Taphrinaceae > Taphrina > Taphrina flavorubra. The sequence goes on along the minus strand of DF819238.1, from coordinate 45,499 downwards.
TGAACGATCCCTCGACTGTGGCAGTAGCTCAGTGCGGCCACCGTCTCTGCGATCCAGTGCCTGACCGTGTCTTCCGTAAACGTCTTGCGCAAGAGATGGAAGCGCAAGTCGCCGCCCAGCATGAGGTCGGACACGAGGTAGAGGTACTCTGTGTCCTGGAAGGCGAACCTCAGATTGCACACGAGCGGGTGACACAGGACCTCGAGAATCTTGCGCTCGCGAATGACGTTGGGTCCGGCCTGCCGGGCGATACAGGCAGCCTTGCTGATGTACTTGAGCGCATATGTGTTCTTGGTCGCCTTGTGCACCACGACCTTGACCCTGCCAAACGCACCTTTGCCCACGACCCTGCGCAGTTCAAAGTGGGAGAGGTCAGGAGGTATCGGAATCAAATTAACCTCTTTCGATTTCAAAGTATATTGGCTCGCGTGCGATCCCTGCTTCTTCTTCTCCTTCTTTTCGTCGTCCTCATCCTCATCTGTACGCTGACTGGACAGACAAGCGCCCATGCGCACGGACGATTATCGAACCAAGCAAAATCTATCGATGCTCCTTGAACCCTCTATCGCTCGCTGACTGGAGGACGTGTCGTACAAGTTGAGCAGCAGAAAGGGGACGATCTTGTCCCTCAGGCGAGCCGGCGGTTGAGGACACGCGACGTGGAGTCGGGCATGGGATTCTACTCACGTCTGCAGCACAAACAAGGACCGTAAGACTCTCCAATCTCCACAGTTTTCCGTCTTTGCAACGCGCTTTGTCTCTGCCCTGCCCGCAAGCTGTCCAATTTGCCTCTAAACGGCACACAAAGACGAAGCAGATAATCGCCGATTGAATGTGATTGAACGACCAAAAGGGAAAGAGGGACGCAAAACGCCTTCCCGTTACCAAATCCTTCTGCCTCAGAAAGTATTGGGAGGGGCACCATCCATTTTCCTTTCCCTGCTTCCCGTCCCTTGGTCCGGGTCGAGCAGTTGGGCATGGACTGTCAGACGAGCGGGAAGGGGGCCCCCAAAGGTTGTCAGGGGAATGACAGACATACAGACAAGACAGACAGGCTCGGCCGGGACAGCGTGGACGAGGGATGGCGATGTTTGAGATTTCGGGAAGGCTCTCACTTCTTCCTCTCCTTGCAAACGCTTGTTTTGCTTTCTGCTTACTGGATCGGGAGGCCCTTGAGGACTGAATCGGGGGTCCGTGTACGTAGGATGGCTGAATTGTGAAGATGGAGGGCAGCTTCAGATGGGTGGACGGACCGATGGATGGAACCAGAGAAATGCAGCCATCTGCTCGCCATCTGCTGCCAGAAGCGCCCGCGCATCTGTTCAACCTCAAGGAGCGCGACCCCAGCATGTCAAGTGGCGCTTGCGGCGCTGCTCAAAGTTTGGAATGAATATCAGGACAGGCAAGTCGTGCCGCTAGTCTCGCGCATCTAGATCCTTGGCGGAGCCACGCGAGCTCTCGCACACTTCATTTGCAGCCGTGCTTGGCGTGGTCATCGTTTTCTGTCGTATTGAATTGTCGGCCCGGCTCCCGCTGTGATACGATGAAAACGTCAGAATAATCATGTCTCCAAGAATTGATGTAGTCACTACGTGCTGACCTCGTAGCTATAGGCACCATCTTCCATCAGATTTATTGTCCGTCCGTCTGACAAAGTGGGTGTCCGTTATCTTGTGTGAATTGCTGGCGCGAGACAGATTGAAAAGACAAATATCTACTGGTCTGTGGGTCGAGTATGTCTGAGCAACCACGAAAGCCTGTCCGGCAGGACTATATCCTGCGCGTACGATACTCCAACACTTTACCTCCACCACCGTTCGAGCCCAAGCTTCTCAAATTACCCATGTCCCTGTCACAGTACACCTCAGTCTCGTTCCTTTCTACGCTCATACAAGAGCAACCCATGAAACTCGAACTCGATCGAGAGCTTGGGATGCCACTGGATTTGTCACTCCTGCCCGGACTCTTTGAAGGCGACGAATCTGTCCTCTTTGCGCCGACGGAACCGGTCGAGCTGGACCCAAAGGATAAGGCGCTTCTCAAGGGTCCGAGCGATACATTCTCGGGCAAGCCCATGGCAGATTCGGCGTTTCTGCGTCGTACACAGTACATCTCCTCGGAAATCACACAGACAAACAAGGCGAAGCAGCAGGAAGCAGAACGTGCCAAAAAGATCAAAGCTGCACTGAAGATTGAGTTGGATCCGGTCGAGCAGCTGGCTGCGGTCGAAAAGACGTTCGACACGGTCACGCAACCTCTATCTGAGTTGAAACACCCCGCAAAGCGTGGCCTGAAGGCCGTCGAGGCTTGGAGCGTACTACCAAACTTTGAATGTTTCGAGCATCAGTATGTCAATGCCAAGTTTCCTTCCAATCCCGCGCCCAGGACGAAGAGCAACACGGTGGCAGAGGACGAGGATCCGCGGTTGGAAGTGTCGTGCATGGTGCCGCGAATTGTGGACGACACGATCGATGCACCGGACAACGACTACATTGCATACTTTATCACGGACCACGAATCTGCACTGTCTCTGAAGCGCAAGAATGCGGACGGGGACGGCGCCGGTCACCGATCCCGTCACAAGTTTGTGCGTGAGTATGATGCCAAGAAGGACGACGGGGCCGCGGAATGGGCCATCACGTTCGAGGGCCAAACGGCACACTACCTCGAACTCGGTTCGAGGATGAATATGCGTGGTCGTCGTCGCGGCACACAAGTCACGCAGACCAACGAGGTGATTGAGATGACGCTGCGCGACCCGGTCGAGGCTGATGAGCATCCGGAAGCACCGAGTGAGGCGCTCGCGGACTTTGGCAAGGATCTGGCGGACAAGGTCATCGAGGAGACCCGTGCGGAACTCGATTCGCCGAAACCGCTCGACGACGCCGATGACCGGGAAGATTACCCTGGTGTGGTGTCCTACAATCCTTCATAGACGACTTGTCGTCACTCATTGTTTCCTTAAGCGAGCATTCTAGATAGCGACAGGCACTCTTTGAAAATGTAGTATTTTATTTTCATAGATATGCACAAGATGATACAACTACACCTGCTCGAATCCCACAGGGGTCTCGGCACGACTCGTGATGGCCATGACTTTGTAGGCCTTGCCCATGCCACCACTCTCGACAAGTCGGCGGTACTCGCCCTCGATGCGCTTGCGGCCTTCCTCCGTCTTGGCATTCTTGGCGAGCACGGTGGCTCGCGCGCCGATGCCGAGCTTGTGGAGCCAGTCGCCCTGATGTACGGGCCCGTGGACGTGCAGGCCCTCGTACTGATCGACTTGTTGGGCGATGCCGACGAAATCGACGTCCACGGAAAGGTCCACGCTCCCCGGTTCCTGAAAGGGCGAGACAATCTTGTGGTGCTTGATGCCGCGTAGCGTGTCGATTGGGATCGTGTCGATGGGCCCATAGTCCACGATGAGGGCCGATCCGCCGCCGCCGCCCGTTCGAGAGGATGTAGGCTGTAGCAGACTCGCCATCTTGTTGGCCACGCCCTGTGCTTCCGGGCTCACTTCGATGCGATTCGGGGGCACGAGTTTGGCGTATCGCGGGGACTTTGTGAGGCTCAGCGCGAGAGGAGTGGCCTTGTTGGCGCGTGTAAGATGGAAGGAAGGTGCTGCAGACGGACCAGTACCAGAAGGACCGGCCGGCATGAGTACTGGCGAGTCCTTAATGTCTACCATCAATTCCCTCCAGCCGTGCTCGGTGCACTCGAATGCGTGTGTCGGCATGGCATCGAAGAATTCATGCGCCAATAGGAGTGGCTTCTCCAGGTTGTTCGGTATCGAGCCAATGTCGCCGTGCCAGCATATACGAGGACCGTACTTTGAGTCTGCATACCATAGTTGATCGTCTCTCTTGTCGAATTGATTGTTACCGCACAACTTTTGGCGCTGAACATCCCGTAACTTGTCACTGGCCTCGAGCAGATGAATCTCCTTCACAGAAGACTTGAACTTGGCAAATTTGGTGGATGCTCTCAGCAAATCGTCCAGCAGAGTTGCCTTGCCTGGTCCCAGCTCAATAATGTTGGTGACAGCCGGTTCTCCCATGGCCATGAATTCAGTCACGAACCATATACCGACCAGCTCGCCGAACATTTGCGAAATCTCCGGAGATGTGACAAAATCACCAGGTTTACCGAAAGGAGTCTCTTGTGTGTAGTAGCCTTCTGTGGGATTTGTCAGACATTGGCGCATGTATGCCGCTAGACTGATCGGGCCATTTGTCTTGATGACCTGGCTCAATTGCTCGGGCAATTTATTTTGTCTGGTGGGCGGTCCTGTATGTGTGACAAGTCCTCGAGCAGCATGAGCAGCTGTACGGCATTGCCTTAGAAGCCTGTAGGACTGACGAAGTGTATGTCGCATCACGCTAAATTGCACTAGTCAACCTGCTCGATCTATTGCACAAGATTGCGACTCATTTTTCAATCTAGTAGTTACACGCTCCTCAGTGAGAGGAAGTCAAGGATAGATGAGAAAGTCTCTGCAGCTCAGCCGTGCTCAGCAAGTATCAGAACATTTTTCCGTAGGCAAAGAAGGAACCTGCTGATACATCACTCGTAATTGCAGGTTGTGCCCATGAGAACCGGAGAACCGGAGAACTGATCTTGATTTCATGATCAACTTTCCTGCTGATCGCTTATCTGTCGTATTCCTTCGTACTCAAAAGTGGTGGCTATCGTATCTGTCGTAGTGTATGCGCTCTCGGCGTTGCAACAACAAACATCATCTCAGTCACCCTTCACGTCGCCCATGCATTCATTCTCGTGCAAATTTGAGGACAACAAGAGGTTTCATATACGACCATTACAGTGCTTTCGATTTATTCTGCAGGCGCCAAGGTCTCTCCTTTCTGCATAGAGTGGCTTTACAGCGAATCGTGATATGGCAGATCAACTTTGCTCCTCTCTGCCACTTCCGAATGGACGCAGATTGTCGTCGCCTACGAAGGAAGGACATTCAGTCCCTGTAATGGCCTTGAAGGAACAGACGGCTGCCAGCCGTAATATCAAGACCAATATGCCTGCGCCAACAGGCTTCGTCAAGCCCAAGCCCGAATCTCGCAAGACTCTTATCGAAAGGCAAAGTGCAGCAGCCAGAGCAATCCCTGCTTCCACGCTGGTGAGGTCAAAATCATCAACGAGCCTTTCGCATGGCAGATCAGCTTCGATAACATCGACTGCTGGCAGTAAGGCGACGCTGACCCGCAAACCCTCAACCTCATCTGGCTCGCGACCAGGGACGACTGTGTCTAGGCCCAATAGTGTCAATGGAATGCGATCGGCCAGTGCAACAGGATCCAGACCTGGTAGTGCCACTGGCACAAGACCTGATGAGGCTAGTGCTCCGGTGAAGAAGGTTCGGAGGGCTGCTTGGGACACAAAGGGCAGACTCGAGGATATGGAAGAGGCATATAAAGAACTGAAGGACCACTTCAAAGAAGTCAAGACCACGGCTGTGGTTGAAAGAGACACAATTTCTACAGAACTAGAGGACGAGAAGGCAAAGACAGCAGATTTGATGCTTCAACGTCAAACAATGCAGGTCCAGTTCGATGCGGCTAACGAACAAATCGGAAAGCTCACCGGAGAGATGCACATAGCACGAATGGAGCGAGAACAGCTCTTGCACAGACACAAGATGGACTTGGAGGATGAGAGAGCGACGGCTGCGCGTGCCGAGCAGCAAATTCGTCTACAGATATCGGATCGTGAAAGAGAGCTGGATAATGCCAGACGAGAAGCTGAAAATATGAAACGACACTTCGAAGCACAAATCGAAGACAAATCACGCGAGATCAAGTCACACCAAGGGACGATCGAGGACTTGGAGGCTGCACTCGCTCGTGAAAAGAAATCTAACCATTCATTACAGGATCAATTGGCCGAGCAGAGCACTGGTGCCATGACTCTTCAACAGTTCATAACATCACTGAAAAGCAAGATTGAGAGAATGGAAATCGAGGCTGAGGAGCTTGCAAGCACTATTGAAATCAAGAACGCTGCTCTGGAAGCCACCAATGCGGAGAAAGATGAGTTGCGCGCCAGTCTAATCAATGAAGAGACACAGAGACGAATCCTGCATAATCAGATTCAAGAGCTGAAGGGCAATATCAGGGTGTTTTGTAGAGTCAGGCCAACACTGCCACACGAGCCAGAGGACACGAACTCCATCAACACCACAGACCTGCCGGACGAGGTCGAGGTCACCGGGACCGGGGCTGAGATGAGCTTATCTGGCAAGGAGGACAAGACCTACGGATTCCACTTTGACAAGGTGAGCACAAATGAAGAGAAGATGAATAAAGCCAGAGACAAGAAGGATGGTCTCCTCGTGCAAACCTCCGAATGACTGTTCAACTTGATCTAATATGATTCTCGACATTTCGTTTCACGAGCTCACGCTGACATGTACAGGTGTTTGGGCCTTCCAGCCAGAACAACGACGTCTTTGCAGAAATCTCACAGCTTGTCCAATCAGCCTTGGACGGGTACAACGTTTCCATATTCGCATATGGACAAACAGGTTCTGGAAAGACACACACAATGTCATCACCCGACGGCATGATACCGCGTGCGGTATCGCAGATTTACAAGGCAGCTAGCGACCTGAAATCCAAAGGCTGGGAGTACTCAATGGAAGGCTCGTTCCTGGAGATATACTGTGAAAATATGCGTGACTTGCTCGCGTCTCGCAGCACGCCCGTCAAACTCGACATCAGGCACGACGACAAGAAGAAGTCTACGCAAGTCGATGGCTTGACAAGTGTACGTCTGGACTCCCCGTCAAGAGTGGACGACATTCTGGAGATGGCCGCCAAGAACAGGACGGTCGCTGCCACAGCAGCTAACGAGCGAAGTTCGCGTTCCCACTCAGTCTTCATGCTCGCACTCGAAGGAAGAAACGAAGGCACGGGTGAACGAAGTCGAGGCGTCTTGAACTTGATCGATTTGGCTGGTAGTGAGCGACTCAACTCGAGTCATGCCGCTGGTGATCGTCTGAAAGAGACACAAGCAATCAACAAGAGTCTATCCTGCTTGGCGGATGTCATTTATGCTCTGGGCAATGACCAATCCCACATTCCCTACCGAAACTCGAAATTGACATATCTGCTACAGTACAGTCTCGGTGGAAACTCCAAGACGCTGATGTTTGTCAACGTGAGTCCACTGAAGGAGCATGTCGGTGAGACTTTGTGCTCGTTGAGATTTGCCACAAAGGTGAACTCTACTCAAATTGGCACGGCCAAGGCGCAAAAGACGAAGTAAGGGCGTCTTTGCATCGCCACTACCACAGTGTGTGTCCTCATCAGCCATCCGATGGGAGCATTCTACAGAGTCATGGACTGTCTACAATTCTCAGCGTATCTGCGGCCTCATAGGCATTTCTCCTGCTAGCTTCTCGCGCATCACTTTCACCATGTATAATTTTCTACTTGATTCCTGATAACATAATACCAATCAATAATTGCCGATGAAGTACGTGCTTTCTATGAGATTTACCATTATGCGATCCATCTGCTTCATGTTGATGGAATATTGATGCACGCACTTGCTCGAAAGTCGCGGCGTCTTTCTGTGGGGAGTCCAACTGATTCTCAGATTGATCGTTTGTGGAGATGTGAACTTTCAGTGAGCGCATCTTCATCATACACCGTGCACCTGATCTCCTACACGAGGGACGACTCGAGACAATACAAGTCTCGCTACATGCTCACTGCTTATCGTCGTTCGCTGCATCGAGGTATTCAGAGCGTCTCTCACTTTCGCGGCATGTCTGGCATCACGGGCGCCTCGAATCAACAGCAGGACAAGTACATCTTTACGGGTGGCGAGCGGGAGCAGTACACGAAAGGACGGCTTGAAGCGTCAGACATCGATGCCTCCTCGCCATTTCCTACCTTTCACCAATGGTTCAAGGAAGCGAAAGCCGAGGGCATCACCGCGGACGCCGTCTGTCTCTCGACCGCCGAGTTGCCCAGCGGCAAGGTCTCCTCTCGCATGGTACTCCTCAAGGAACTGGACAAGACTGGGTTCGTCATATACTCCAATTTTGGCACGTCGCGCAAGTCCCGCGACCTCGCCACGAATCAACAGGCCTCGCTCTGTTTTTGGTACGAAAAGATGGAACGATCCGTCCGTGTCGAAGGTACCACGGAACGATTGACGGACGCTGAAAGTCAAGGTACGTGCCACAACACAAAAAGGCCTGTGCCGGTGTATAGAGTTCTCCTACTCACGAATTATTATAGTGTACTTCGACACGCGACCGGTCGGCAGTCGCATTGGAGCATGGGCCAGTCCACAATCGAGTGTCATCGGTGATCGTGACGAACTGGACCGTCGTGTACAAGACGTCAGGGACAAGTTCCAAGTGGACGAGCACGATCAGACGAGTCAAACGATTCCCGTGCCGTCCTTTTGGGGTGGGCTGAGGATCGTGCCCCAACGTGTGGAATTCTGGAGTGGCCGCAACAATCGCCTGCACGATAGACTCGTCATGACCAGGCGCGCTGGCGGACAGGGTGACCAGGGCGAGTGGCAATTGGAGCGAGTCGCGCCGTAAGGACGTAAAGGTATAATGATCAACACACGCAAATGGCAAATGGCATGTACACAGGCGATAGCATAGCAGACCGGTCAGACAAGTACGATGTACTAGGGATTATTTAGCATGAATGGTGTACATGTGTGAGAGGTGGGATTGATTAAGTTATAGACACAATTCAAAAGTGACCCAGACGTCTACGACAAATCTGCAAGAAGCGCCAAAACTCCCACCAAAAGTTTCCCTCTTCATAGCTCGATCATTAATTCATGCTGCCGATCCCATGAGCGCTGCGGCTCGGTGCACCACTGCGTCCGGGTACCGCTGGGACTTTAACAAGTCTAAGATTTCAATACTCTTTTCCGGTTGTGCGGCTGTATTGTAGGCACGAATCATGGACTCGTACGTCGACGGCTCCTTGCCCCACTTGCCAGCACCAGAGGTGGGAAGCTGGTCAAACATTTCTCTGGCGCGATCCAATTGCTCGCTGTTTCCATAGCCCTGAATGGCCAGATTAACGATATACGCATTGAGTTCGATGCGCTTCAGGCTCATTTGTTGCAGGAGATTCTGCATGCCTGAAAAGTCCTTTGCAAGTACACAAGCCTCAATCATGCTCTGATACAGAACAGCATCCCCAACAACCTTTGGCTGAGGACCTCCGACACACCATTCAAAGTACTTTCTGGCGGCAGGCAGATCCTGTAGCACGACCCCATACATATGTATGATTGCGGCATGATGAATGGTCTCAACTTTGACTCTGTTGGCCTGCATCATACCAATGACTGATTCTGCTGCGACTGGATCAACGGGCTGCAGGTGCCCGTGAGCTTCGATGAGAAGTCGATAGGTGTGAGGTGTAGGTGGTATGGCGCGAGACCTCAGCTTCTCCCAGTAGTAGAAAGCCTTTTCTCGATCTTTCTTGACTTGTATAAAATGTTGTAACAAGGTGTTGTAAGGTGCGATTCTACTTTGATGTCGTGGCAACCCTTCCAGCTCTGACAGGAGTCGTTCAGCAGTCTCAGTCTCGCCCACACGACAACAGGAGTTTATCACGGTACCGTAAGTCACTGCGTTCGGAGCTAGACCGGTGGACTTCATCTCTTCAAACATAGCTAGCGCTTCATCATTCCTTCGTGCTTTGGCCAATTTTGCGATTACAGTATTGAACAGATACTCTGTGGGTCGGACGCCCAATTTTTGGGCTTCCTTGAAAAGAACCACAGCCCGCGTGGCCATATCGCGATGAACGCGTTCGTCCATCTTTGCTATAAAAGATGCATAGGCAGTAGCATTTGGAACAAAGCCCTCGTCCAGAATCTTATCGTGATATCGCTGTGCATTCTCTGGATCACGCAATTCGTTGTAAGTGATTGTAGCAGAGTTGAAGAGAATTGCTCTAGCAGCCCTTAGCATAGAGCTTGATTGTATTATCCTGGGGAGCAATTCTCTCAGCCGATCGAGAAACATAGAAACCTCTGTCGCTAGCCCAATACGACCAAAGTGCTCCAGTATTTTGAGCAGAATCGCGCCGTCTACGTAACGACCACCGTTTGTCGAGTGCTCGATCAGCTTCAACATTCGTGACGTGTTTATCTTCTCCGTTTGTCTGCTCCTTCCGAAGATACGTGATTCGGTCTGAAGTACAGCTTTCGAGAGTTCTGAGCTCAAGGCCTGATTGATTCGATCATCTCCAGGACTCAAAAAGACTTGGTGTACTAAAGGTAATTGCGAAGGACGATCTGCAGACGCTTCTGCAACAGGGCTTTCCTCGGTTTGTGACTTCTTCAGCTTGTCATACAATTCTCTGTAACCCAGTTCATTTAGTCCCTTTAATAGTAAGTCGATTCCTTGTCGCTGTACTGCAGACTTCTGACCTTTAGAGCTCACATAAGCTATAGTCTCGATCAGCCACGTGAGATATTCTTCCTGATTGAACATTTTGGGAGCTTCACTTGTCGACTCTGCATCAGAGGAAGGTCTGAAAAGTCTGCAAGACACAATACAGAGCTCATTTAAAAGACCTGTACGAGCAAGCCAGTCCTCCGGAGTCATGTACCTTTGGATATTGGAAAGAAGTTGATTTGTTATAGAGACCTCCACATGCTGACCAAGCATGTAAACGAAATGTATGACTTGTGGTATATTCTCTGCATTCAGATGACCAAGTCGCTCTAGATCTGCAAGGAAAAGACGAATGAACACTGACGTCTTGGTCTTGATGAACTCTGATCGATCGGTCACGGCACGCCGCTCACCGACATATTGAACCATTGTGAATGCCTCTTTGAGTCGACCGGCGTCCAACAGCTTGGTGATAAGACTAGACATGTGGGCTAGCCTGAGCTCGATTTGCTCACGGACACAACTGTCCACGAATTCTGTAGCCATGTCCAATTGTCCTTCTAAGAGCAGTACTCCTAAATAACCCCAGGTTGCATTCGGTATCTCGTCGAAGGCTTTCAGGGATTTGACCTCTTTGAATGTCGATATCACAACCTCCGGTCGATTCTGTTCACTTGCTTGTAAAATGATAAGTCCAAGTGCACGTGAGAGTGCTATGTCCGTGGAAGCTCTCCTATGCTTGGCATACGAAACAGCTTGCTCGAAAAAGCCCTGCTCTGCCATATAACGAATAACGGATTCGTAGTATCGAGCATGAGTACCTCCATTGGCTTTGATAGCAGCCTCGAAGAACTTCATAGCCCCTTCATTATCTCCTACCGCAAAATAACAACGGACTAGAGCATCATAAATTGCGAAAAAATCGTGCTGAGGCAATTGTTGGCACTCTCGCTTCCAAGAGTTGAAACACTCAATGGCCCCAGGTAGGTCGCGAACCTTGGCGAAAACTTTGAGAAGTGCTCTGTAGGTGTGCGCTGAGCGTGGTAAGCCCAAGACATCAAAATGGTCAAAGATCGCAATGGCATCATCAATTGAGCTGGTCGCTAAACAGCTCGACAACAATCGATCAAGAAATCTCTTTGTATACGGCGTTGGCTTAACGCTGTTGCTGGCCTTGAAGATGTCAAGTGCGATTGTTGAGGCGTTGACCTCCTTGCTCTGCCGTAATAGGTCCCGCTTCGTTCGATTGAATGCTTCTTGCGGTGTCCCGATCACAAAAGCTGTGTTTTTCAGGTATGTCTCGAGATCAATGATATCGGAGCTGTGACGAACAAGGACTTCGATGACGAGTTGGTATGTGTTCACGTCGGGCAGCAGACCTTTCTCGAGCATAATCGAGTAGAAATGCAACACTGTGGCAGGGCCAGTGAACGGTAAGACTCTTTGCACACGATGCTCTACATGAGGATCATTGTCAACTACGTTGAGCGTCTCAAAAACAGTATTGAAAGCAGGAACGCTGACCGGAGCATGTGATTCTATTGCATGAACGAACGTTTCGAGAACTGTGACATACTGTTTCGCGTCGAAGAGTTCCGATAAGTGAACTTCGAGTGCAGATGGCGTGGCGGTCGAAGACGTTGACTCTGCACTTTGAATAGTCGTTACAGTATCACTGATAGGTTCTTTGTGCGCATTATCGCCTTCAGACGAGGTTTCAGTTTCAGCAGACTCAGGCTCTGTCCCGACAAGCTGCAAGGTTGGTTTATCATGGGTCTGCTCAGTGACGACCGAAGTCCCCGTAGAATAACGTCGAATCCCAGCGATTGACCGGAACTGCTTTCTATGCAGTCCCAAATCTCGTTCCCAATTCCGATTGTCGTCACTACTGATGGCAATCAGGACAGATTGTGACGTCGGATTGCCGGTAGCATTACTCGCGGATCCTCCATTACCACCCCACGAGGAGAAGTATGCTTTTTCAGTGGCGATCCCAAGCTTGGGTTTGACGCATGATAGGGCAGTCGGGTTGGAACCAGCGAGATTCTGTGTGAAGAAAGATTGCTGTCTCGAGGCACGGATCACATGCGAGAGCAACGATGACTTGTACATGATTCGCTGTACCAACCTGGATTATCTGTGGTTCATTTTTGCTGATCGAGTAGATGCAGCATCATTGCTGACTGGATGTGGTATTCGCGCAGTATTGTAAGATCTCTAGGGACGAATTGTGTGTCAACTGCGAGCACTTATAAATGTACCAAGCTGAACAAGTTTGTAGAATCACCTGAGGAGGCGGTCTTTGTGGCTCGCGAGCATGGAAGCGAAACTTCCAACTTTCTCCGGAATTTCACGCTTTGAGATATCGTTCAGCTCGTGACTGTTGCAATCGATCGCCGTTTGAGTGCTCGTATTTCGCCGGCTGATTATCGGCACGGTCCAGAAGATGTGGAGCCATCCATGGGAGAACATCCATGGGTTGCACAAGTTCACTGCATTACCACGGCCAATAGCTATACGTGCGTGATGGCCATGGATTCTGGTGACGCACAAGGACAATTTGTGATTCTTCGTGCTTGCTCATATGAACATGTATCACAAATCAGCAAAAAGCTTACGGCGGTCCGAGTCACGGCTTGTTGCTTTGTCCGGACGACAACGTCTCTTTTGAGTAATCTTAGTAAACTCAAAGATCAAATTCCCTCGATGTGACGATGCCCGCAGGCTTGGCTCTCATCTGCTAAGATACTGATCTGACACGATCGGAGCAAGAATGAAATTATTATTTTCCAACACTTTGATCGTTATTGGTGTCTGCTATGTTACCGCCAAGCAGGTTACTCTGACTCCTGCATGTCCGAATTATGCAGACTATGCTCAGCGGGTTCATCAACCACTCTCCCGAGGCAAGTCCGGTTTGCCTTTTCAACGGCCAGTCGAGCAATGTCGTTCATTCATCTCAGCAGCTGTAGATGCCAAGGTCGAAGCCATGAAACTAAGACTGAAGGACAAAGATGTTGCAAGACTCTTCGAGAATTGCCTGCCCAACACTTTGGACACCACAATACGGTGGCATGATCCTGAATTGCCCGCTACCTTTATCATTACTGTATGTCCTGGATCGATATACGTGTGAAACGGTCACTGAGGGTTTAGGGAGATATAAATGCAATGTGGCTTCGAGACTCAACATTTCAATTGCAACCATATCTTCGATTTCTTGATGACACAAAATTGCAGAGACTCGTAAATGGTGCAATTCAGACACAGGCACTCTACATCAAGCAATTCCGATATTGTAATGCATTTCAGCCGCCGAAGCTATCAGGTTTACGTCGCTCCGAGAATAACCAACAGGACACGGTTTCGCCCACCTATGATCCGGATGTCGTCTTCGAGTGCAAATATGAAATTGACTCTCTAAGCTCTTTTTTGAGACTGTCGCGACAGTATTTCGAAAAGACCAAGGATTATACCATGTTTACCGATGACTGGATACAGGCGGTGCAAGGCGTAAGTTTTCGTGCTGATGCGTTGCAACACTAACAGATCGATTCAGGTGCTTCGCGTTGTGCAAGAACAATTGCAACCTTCTTACGATTCAGAAACCCATTTATGGAACACACCACACTACACCTTCAGAAGACACACGGATGCAGCCACAGAGACTTTAAGCTTGGGTGGAGCTGGATATCCTGTCAATGCGAATATCTCGCTTGTCAGGTCTGCATTTCGCCCTAGCGATGATAGCACTATCCTTCAATATTTCATACCCGGGAATGCTATGCTGTCAGTTGAACTCGAGCAGCTTTCCGCACTTCTCAAGAGGGTACATGGCAGAGGTGTGGACGGTGCACAACATTGGGCCGACCTGTGCGCGTCTCTGGCAAAATCAATACGTGAGGCTGTGTACAAGCATGGAACGTTTGAGCACCCACACTTCGGTCTCGTCTTCGCTTATGAAGTGGATGGCTATGGTGGACGGATCATTATGGACGATGCTAATCTTCCTTCCTTGCTAGCATTACCTCTGCTCGGTTTCTTGTCCATTGATGACGAGATCTATCAGAATACTCGTAAAATGGTCTTGTCAACGCACAGCAATCCCTACTATTTGAAAGGCTCGGCTATACAAGGTGTAGGATCGCCTCATACACCAACAAGAAACATATGGCCAATGTCCTTGTTAGTACGAATGATGACGACGAAAGATCAAAAGGAGATCGCGTCATGCCTCGAATGGGTTGTTCAGAGCACTGCCAACCTCGGTTTGATGCACGAGTCTGTCAATGTAAGTCGAGACCATCATGCATTCGTGCAAGATGCAGAAGAGCTGACATCCAAAGGCCTGGCGCCCGACTGACTTTACCCGCTCCTGGTTCGCATGGGCTAATGCTTTATTCGCAACTGCTATTCTCGACCTTGAAGATCGATTTCCCGAGTTGATCTTCAATTGACAAGAAGCCAGGTTCGAGTAGTCAAACTCTTTCGGGATTGTGAGATGACTAATGTGTACGAGTGAGCAGGGCGAAATCCCCGGGCTCTGAAAGACCAGATGTGAACTGCTTGCACCTATATATGATTCTATAGCTATGCCGAGTGACTTGGCCACAGACCTACTTGCCAGCTGCTCGCAGTTGTGAGCCACATTGGTGCGCCTCTTGTGTTGCCGCACCGCCAATTTTAATCTTGTTGTGCCAACCTTGGCGTGGGGATCTCGTTGTAGTCCTACCGGCCTGGAATGCCAAGCTATAGCTAGTATATATGTGTATTTGCATATGCTTAAGCTTGCACGCCAGCCTACGCTTCGGTGCGAAGCTATCATTTAGAATTGTCTCCTCGTAAGGTGCTGACATTCTCTGACTGGCTGTAGCGAGCTGCTCAACAATTCTTTGACGATTGTCTGACTCGCGGAAAGCCTTTACCAGGCTTAGCATGCTCTAAAATTCAGACCACCACCACCACCACTGTCAACATAGTTCTGGCATCGGCACATAGAAATGTCGTTAGAACAAAGATGTACGGACATTCTCGATGCATGGATCTCGGTGGATAATCGCATCGTGACGTATAAACTGCTCAGTCGCTTGATGCGTATTCGAGGCGAAACAGCAGTGGAGCTAATGGCTCAATGGCACAAATCGCACAAGAATTCGCATGCTACATATGTCCTTTGCGGCGCAAATTCCGTTGGTGACAAGGAGCCTTTATCACTGAACTCAGACGTCATGGCAATGTCTTCAGATGCCTCGCACGAAGGTCTCGTTCCAAGCAAGGGCGCCACGAGAATGACACAAACCATTCGACTTGTACCTGAGGACGATCTCGAAGGGGTCAAAGCACAATATGAGACCGTACTTGACTGCCAGATCTATAGCCTCGAGCCTGGTAGGCTGACTGATTTGGCAATGTTGACAAGCTGCAATCACGATGTCAGGGAAGCCATGGCTGGCCAATCTAGCAAAATAGCAGATCTGTCACAGATATATGGTATCATCTACAACGCCGAAGTCAACGAGCTAGACAACGATCCTAATCTTCGACAAAAGTCTGCGCAGCAGATCAAACCGATTGTCAAGCCGCCTCTGTCCAAGGATGAATCGAGCGGTGCTTCAACCATGCCATCTGCTGCTGCAGATGTGATGGAACAGCGTGCTCCGATCGTCGCAAAGACAAGTGCAGTCGTTACACAACCGCAGCCACCAATGATGAAGAGAAGCGCGTCAAGTAGTCTAGCTTCCGCGTTTGCAAAGACACCCAAACCGAAAGTGAAGCCGGTCACTTCAGACAAGGCCAAGCAGGAGACAATTGCAGACGTAAAACCGGAAGTAAATCCTCCGCCGCCGCTGCCGACGACGACATCCGGCGCGAATGCAGCAGTCCCAGGAAAAAGCAGCTCGAAGCAGGACAGCACAAAGGCCGAATTACAGGCGATGATGATGGAGGAGGACGAGATTGTGCAGCCAAAAACAAACCTGGACAACACAGGGCATCGACCCATCGCCACCACCGGCATCACAACGAAAGATGACGAAGAGATGCTTGAGGCAGAGGACTGGTCCGCGTCCGACACGGAAATGAAGGAGGTCGGACCTGTCCTTGCTCAGCCAATTACGGCACCGGTCCGTCCACGGGGTCGCAAAAAAGTCAAGAGACAAGTCCACACGAAGGATGCAAAGGGATACATGGTCACTCGGGAGGAATGGGAATGGGTGTCGTGCGATGAGGACGAGGTTCCCGTCCCGACTCTTGCGCGACAGTCGTCCACTGCTTCAAACAAGAGCAAGGCCCCGCCTGCCAAGAAGAAGAGTGCTGGTGGTGGTGGTGGTATTGCTAATTATTTTACGAAAAAATGATGTTTATACGCCTGTTAAGCGGGACTGATGTGATTGGCTCGTCTCTAGCTGGGACGGTGCCGTCATTGGCACATAGACAGACAGATGCTACACCGATCGAGTGTCTCTTAGATCTTGTATATACGTTAGTGACGAATCGTGAATGTAGTGCATCCGTTCGTGGTGAGTATATATGGTGACAGATCTTGCTACATGCAGTCTAGCAGCATGTTGTACAGCTTTAGTCTTATATCTCATCCATGTTATACGCCCCGCTGTGCAACAGCACGGATCAAAAAGAGTCCTTGCGCCTCGAGTCAACGCCGTCCACATTGGTCAATTTGCAGTTATCCTATTTCCAAACGTCCTAAGGAATTAGTTACAAGAGACAACAACACCTGCGGGCATACTAACACTTGTGCTGTACAAATCATCAAAGGCAGAGCTTTGCTTGGGTGGCGCAGGAGTGCTCGACTGACTCTGAAAACCGGACCAGCCATCCCCGTCGTCATTTCCCCACGGATCTGACGACGCCGCACTAGACTGAGCTGGTCGTGATGGATTCTGGGCCACGGGTCTTGTCGCAGAATATGCTGACGATGTTGGCTGAAGCGCTGGTACACTTTGTACTCGCTGCGATGACGAAGCAGATTGGACATTCATGCCACCGAATAGTCCATTAAGGTCATCAAAGGCACTTGCAGGCTTTTGTAAGGCTGTATTCGTCGGATAGAGATTGTTGACAGAACTTCGGGGCTGCTGATATTGTTGATGTTGTGGTTTGGGGGCAGAGGCGTATAAGGACATGATAGATGTTTTCAGATCATTTCGTGGTTTTGCACTTGGTTGTGTCGTAGGACGTGCTGCGTCGTGTGATGGAGGATCCGATAACAAGGACAGATTGCTTTGCGGCAATTGAGCGGCCGTTGGAGTTTCGACAGCTTTTGATTGCACGGCCGGCATTGGGGCAGCTGATCCTACCACAATACCACCGCCAAAGTCCATGCCGAGCAATGAATCGATTTGCTGAGCCGGTGGTTCCGCAGTGCGTTGGACAGTTTGTGTCCTCGAACTTCGTGCTCGATCCGTGGGACGTTCCGTTTTCACATCAGCGTGTTGAGACGTCGCCTCTTTTGTAGATGTCACAGCTTGACTTTCATCATCGCTGATGTCCTCTGGGTCGGGTCTTTCTGCTGATGCCACCCACCGCCTCGAAACGTATTTGGTTTTCACGAAGTTGTCTATTTTGCTTTCCGAGGGTACATGGCTTTGCTCTAGTTTGGATTCCCAGTACTTGTTTGCTTTCTGATTTCCCCATTTGACCATTGATTGTGTCTGTTCGTCTGTCCATGCATCAAGATCCACCGATTTGACGCGCGATATGTGTGTGCCCATGCTTCTGTGTATGCCTGAGCAACGAATGCATAAGAAGATACCAAGATTCCATGACGCCCAGCGTGGATGATCGGCCACTTTACAGTCACAGCAAAACTTGTTTCCCTGATACAAGTTTAGCTATCATGTCTTGATGATAGAGTCAACAGAACATACCGGCAACTTGAGCAGACTCTTGAGCAGTGTTGCGTTGATCTCTGCCTTAGATTTTGATGTCCTAGTAGCCATCGACTAGATCAGACCGGCTCTGGTCTGCAAGCAAGAGAAGACTACGCTTCCAAGTGCTGTCTCTTGTCGTGTCTATCTCATTTACTGTCTTGTTGGGCTGTGGTGAGCAACCGTGCTGGAGGCGGCTTTGTCTATGACCTTGTCGTATTGCATTTACGACAGCTGTACCGTAACACTCTTCTCTTCCAAGTTGCAGATGTGCACAAGTGCGGAACATGATTAGTTGCGAAGCGTGACCCTCCGCGAATTGTAGAGGTGATAAGGCTGTCTCCGGTGAGACCGCGCCGCGCTGGACAGGACAGAGTGCTAAGAAGATCCGCTAATTGTTGTCGCGCAAATCGACGGCCAAGCACATGACCAGTCGTCAACATCAAATGTGTTCGACATGACCCTGGCACATTCGAGCCCTTCTCTTGCTTGAAGTCTTAGGAGGGCAATATCACTAGCTCTACAGTTGAACCGACTCATCGTCGATCACGTTCTGGAATGAGCACTCGCGCTAGTTCTCCAGCAAGCTCAAAGAAGCGTTCCCGTCCATCAAAGCACTCCCGTGACGATTCGCTGACTTCGGAAGCTGCCTCACGTCTTTATCATAGCAACACAAAAGATGTATCGACGCCACGTACCACTGGCACGAGATCGATCTCTGGTCACACAAGGGCTTCCACCATTGGTGGTACGCATGATAATGATGCGGATCCAGATAGTTCAGATATCGACGAGGCAGATTTTGGTATGGAGACTTTTGCAAACTATCAAGAGACTACAGCAGAAAAGACACGGATGAAAATTCTCTTGGATTCCTTCAACTCTAGTCAGATGGCTCGATACGAAGTGTTTCGTCGTGTCAAGCTGAACACCCTGAGCGTGAAACGTCTCGCAAATGCCATACTCTCACAAACGCTGCCTCAAAACATTGCAGTTGTGATTGCAGGTTCTGGGAAGGTCTTTGTAAGTGAGATCGTCGAAAGAGCGAGGCATGTGCAGAGAATTCGTGGACAGACAGGACCGCTGACACCTGAGCATCTTCGTGAAGCCTATCGTCAGTACAAATTAGAGACCGGATTGGTGCCCCGGACTTGCAAGAGACTTTTGAGATAACGCTTCATGCTACTAGTCTCATATGACAGGCATCATTGATGAGTGCGCACAACATATGATCGCGATGATCGTGGTTGGTCAGTCGCATAGAAGAGCTCGCACAAGATGTACTCCAAGACAAGAACGGCATTGTCGATAATTACATCGATCCTTGACAAAATTCCGTGATCGTTCAGGCGCCTTTAAGGTTGTACTTTTGGCGCTCGAGAGCGATGATTTGTCGTTCTGTCTGAGCCGCCGAATATCGTAGAAATGCCGAGACCGCGAGCAGAAGAACGGGCACCACTTCGAGACTCATCCCTATCTCTAGCCATGATCGATTTCGACTTAGAATGAAGCGAGCCACAACCAATATTAGAATTGCCAATGCGGCATTCATTTTGGGAAGGTACTTCGCC
The DNA here is from genome assembly GCA_000836175.1 of Taphrina flavorubra JCM 22207. Lineage (NCBI taxonomy): Eukaryota > Fungi > Ascomycota > Taphrinomycetes > Taphrinales > Taphrinaceae > Taphrina > Taphrina flavorubra. The sequence goes on along the minus strand of DF819238.1, from coordinate 25,637 downwards.
AGCGGTCCATCAAAAGTATCGTCAGGTTCATTGGGCAGATAGTGGAGTGTGAAACAAGTCATTGCTAGACTGGTTATAGAGAGCATTGTGACCATTGCGCGCTTGCGGTCACAAGTGTATGTAAACACCATTGTCAACAGTAGACACAGTAAAGAGGTTGCGACACGAAACGTCTTGCTCGCAGTATGATTGTCATGCCTCAGGTTGGCTATGACATCTTCCTGCTCTTGTTCATCCAGAATGTCTACCGACCTGTATTTCTGTGCCCGTTGTCGCATACTCTTTCGTTCTTCGAGCATGAATAATTCTTCCTGCGCATGCACTTGCAATGCCAGTCAGCGTTCTTTTCGCTGAGCTCTTAAGATGCTTTCCCGACCAACAGTCTGAAACTCGTCTGCCTTTCTTTGCAATCATATCGTAGTGAACTCATTTGGATCAACCTCCGAAGTGAAACACAACCTTGGAACTCCACAACGCGTTCTCAACTCTAAATTGTGGAGCTCTCATCAGCGGCGTACGCCATCGGGACACACTTCCTGTATCGGCAAGGGCGGCCATCATTACCCCGAAGGTAGGCAAGTCAGTCGTCGGGTTGTGAAGCATACTCTCGCAGCGCTCTACTGCAGTTTCATGTCGATAAGTGCCCCTGATGACTATGAATTATCGGCAATCCACCAGATGCCTCAAGCTGAAGTTCCAAGGGCGCCTGGCACGGCGCTTGGTCTAAAATTGGATGTTATTGCAACCCTGAATATTCATACTATGGCTGTCAGGGGTCTAGACATTCTTTAGTCGACCATCGACTCAAATCTCCTCGAGCAGTTCTACCGTCTCATTCCAGGCATTATACCAAACAATCGTCATGAAGCTAGGCATTGTCAAATAATGGACATCTCTGACAATCCTCTATCGAGGGTGGCTAAGCCGCTGAGATGCACGTCTCTACATCAATCGACCTTGGCAGCAGAACCAGTTTTCAAATCTTCATCCCTCACTTGCGATGCAACAGACTGCTCTGATTCGCAAGATTCTGATGGGGATGCTTTAGAGTCTGATGTCAGTTCAGGAGATGATTGCGCGCGTGAAGTTCCTGTTGAGGACCTCAAGGTAGACCTTACGGAACTGAGGGGCAACAGCACATCCCAGGAAAAACGCCTGAGACGAGCCAGCTCTGGTAATACTTTGCGGCCGAAGCGCAGAGGACTATCGTTGAGCTACACGTCTCCAACAACGACCGCTCGGGCTATAAATGATGTAGTTTCGAAGCGAGATGCTATTGTACAGGATCCTGCTCACTCTAGATCTCCAGAAGCTGATCGTGTAAACTTTCTAGCGGAATTGCCAGACGCTATAGCCAGAGCTCGTAAAGTCCACTATCGCCGTGAAGCATTACTGCCAAAAACCAAGAGCTTCACGCGAGTACAGAAGACACTGCAGGAAGACAATGCGCCATTCGAGATCGATCTCAAGAAAGAGGCTACCCTGGCTGGCATTCTCAAACAAAAGGCGGTCGATACACAAGGAGGCTTCGTAGCAGGAGAGCAGACTGGTGCGGTCAAAGAGATTGTTCCTCGTAACACTCTCATCAGATCTCCGTTCCGGAAAAGTGATGGTAGTCCTGATGCTGAGGATTCGTCTCTTTCGGCGGACAAGGACGAGACTCTCTTCAACATGGAGGAACTGGGGAACGGCTCTGTAGATCATGCAGGCGAACTCGGGACTGTGCAGGACCATCGAAGTGTCCGTGGTTTCCAGCGGAGTAGCCGGCCCACAAAACGAAAGAACGAAGAGGCTCGTTATGAGCCATATACCATGTCTTTCAACAAGCGACGGGCAATCTCACCCTCTCCTAGCAGCCCTTTGGGCTCTCCGAATGTGAAGGGAAGCATATTTCGTATCGAAGATCTCTCATTGTAGATCATTCGGTCATCACGACGTCGTTGCGATATACTTTTCGGTCGCACTTACGGGACATGCTGCAAGAATATAAGCGCCCTGACAGACGTCTTGCGACAGGCTCGGTCTAAATGCCTAGTGACGAAGTAATGTCCCAAAGCAATTCACTCCTCGTATGAGGGCTTATGGTCATCTTTCTGCCACAAATCTTGCAGGATTTTCGCAACGTGATTGAGATTGGGTTGCGTGTCTGCGAGCCCACGAAGTTTCAGGTCAGCAGTGCTCTGGCTAGTTTTCGAGGTTTTGCTCTCCGCGACTTGCCCGTGAAGTGCCGTCTGCGTCATCGTGCGTCTCAATGGCGAAGCAGTCGAAATCGCAAGACCCTTGGCATACAATCGAAAGGTTAGTTCTTTCAAAGGGTCTCGAAATCTCTTTGCGTTCTTATACTCCCGCGAAATCCTGTCAAGCTCTTTCTGACAGCGAGGATGTGAGAGGTGATCAAGTTCTCCTGTCTTGCTGTCAAGCTCGCCATTTATGTCTCGAATACTCGATGCTCTCTGCAGCAGTAACTTCTGTTGCGTGCGCGAGGATCCGAGCCCAAGATTGGTCGTGGATCCATGTGGACTGTGGTGTAATTTCGGTATCGTAGACTTCTGCGCAAGTGTGTTATTCAGCGATATGGTGGCGTTCTCTTTTCGACCAAGATTCGAGGGTGTGAGACCAATCGCTGGCATGCTATCTTTGCGAGGGGATTCCAGGAACCGAGAAGTCAAGGGTTGGGAGTTGATTGGCGTGTTTTGTCCTGACCGAGCTGTCATTGACCTTATAGTCCCGGGACGTTCTTGTATCTGGATGTCTCTGGACATCGCAGCGTCTGTTGAGACCTGCGGGTCGACGGGCTTCTTTGTTTTGCTATATAACAATCCAGAAGACCCTTTCTTGATCGTATCGTCCGTTTGTGGACGTGGATCATATCGACTGTGTGCGTCGTCTACTTGCTCGGCTGTGTCGCGCGATGACGTTCTGTCTTTGGATTGCTCAAGGACTTCATCCTTCGTATCGTTTCGAGGTGAGACGGAAGATTCGGTCGTGGGTGCTCTGGTATCTTTAGAACCTTCGACATATTTCTCGTGCAAGAATGCCTCCTTGGCAAAGGACGAGGCAACGTCGTCCGCTTCGTCCTCGTCCTCTTCCTCATCATCCTCAATAATGAATGTTGCTCTCTTTCCATTGGCAGTTTCTTTCCGCATTCCGTCTTCCTTGTCCTCCTTTTTGCTCTGATGCCTAGAAACGCCTTCGGCATTGATCTTCGATGTACTGTTCATCCTCGTCATTGGTTTCAAGCTTGTTAACTTGGCAGTGCTTCCGTGCTGGCTATTTGAGCGACGCAACTTCTGCAGGTTTTGCACAGAGCTATTCCGCTTGGAGCCATCGGCCAAGCTTCTTTGGCTCGAAGACCTATGAAAAGAGGCACGACGAGTGCCTTCCTGAGGCGCAGTTTCTAGCTGGGTCTTTGAGTCAGTGCTTGTCAAGGCAGTCAATTTGCCAAGCTGATTCAACTTCTTGCCATAACTGGGGACGCGATGATGACTCTTAGCTGCGCCAACCACGAAAGATTTACGGTGTGCCTTCTGCTTGCCCTGTATTTCCTCGACTTCGCTCGTGCTTGACTTGCGTCTGGGCGCCTCCGGTCTTTCCATAATAGAGGTACACTGGACCCTGGTGCTTTAAGTTTGATTTCTAGTAAATTCACTGGGTCAAATTGAGCTAGCAACAAACTGGACGAGTACCTCAGTGTCGCTCATGATCTGGCCTTGGTCTTAGATTCAAACACTGATAAATCTCATGTATAAAGAATGAATCGAGCTATTTTTTATATATAGCATCGCACTAGCAGGCCTGTTTGGCATCATATATATGTCCAACGTACAGCTCGCATGACAGTAGAAGCGCTTCTTATCTCGTTCGAGTCGTGTTGAAAGAGACAGATCGTGGGGCCGGCTCATGGCCGTGGCTAACGTTCTTGTCCAATCAGATTTTCGGAAATGTCCTGCCACTAGATCTCGGTTGTAGCTTCCCCATCAAGAACGCAACCAGAACGAGTCAGAGCACATTTATCCATGAGGTGTTTCGCTACGGCTCCCGAGGTCGCAAGGACTTGATCCGCCAGCACTGTCCAATAATCCGTCAAAGGTTGCCACTGAATCGCTCGTAGTTCGGGTCAATTCTTTGTCAAACATTTCTTCATCAAAATCACTGTCGCGAGAATTTGAGAGATGGAATTTCATTTAGCAGTGCTTTGTCACACATGAGTGCTTCGCTCTCATAAGTGTCGAAGCGACGTCAAAGTCAATATGCGAGTACAACCTCTCGATCAGGCGAACCATTGTTTACAGCTTAAAGGCTCACTTCCGTAAGGGCGTTATTATGCCGGAAAAGGAATGTTGATAATGATGTTTCAGATGGAAAGCAGCATCTGCATTCACAGTCGGGACTGTTGGCATCCTATCAAAGGCCTTCCTGTACTGTGGTCAAAGAGTCACGACAAGCGGACAAGCCGACTTCGTGCGAATTTTGGAGACTCGAAATAGACCGATCATCACAGTGTGTAACCATATCAGCGTGTATGAGCCTCAACGTACAGCATTCTTCTTTTAGTATCTAACTTGGTCAGGGTTGATGATCCTCTCTTGTGGGGTTTGATGCCTATGCGAACACTCTTCCGACCTCACAATGTACGCTGGTCTTTGGGAAGTGCAGATATATGTTTCACAAACCGGTATGGATTCCAATATTCAATGTAGTGTGCTGACTCTTTGATTTTGCAGAGTCGTATCTACCTTCTTTTCACTCGGTCAGACACTCTCAACCTACAGACACGGAGTCGGCATATTTCAGCCTGCCCTCGACGACGCAATACAACTACTTGGCCATGGAAATGCTTGGCTTCACGTTTTTCCGGAAGGTCGAATACGGCAAAGCAAAGATCTCTCGAGTAAGCACACGTCTTTGTTCGGTATGGTCATACAGGATTAACCCGATAGTGCGTTACTTCAAGTGGGGCATAGCGCGGATAATATTGGAGACCACTGCCATATCCGGAGCACAACCGATCATTGTACCGATGTTCCTCGAGGGTATGGACCAAGTTATGCATGAATCGCGAACCTTTCCTAGATTCTTACCACGAGTGGGTAAGCACGTCAAATGCACATACGGGAATCCGATCGACGAAAAGCTTATTCAGCCGTACGTGGATCGCTGGCATGATCTGTGCATCCGAGCTGGACAAAAAATTGATTCAAGCATCACGAATGCACCGAACGACGAGAATCAAGATCTCTTGGATGGAGAGGTGGCGCAGCAAATTCGACGAGAGCTTACAAAGGTCATTCGTGATGCTGTGGTAGAGCTCAGGGCACAAGCAGGATATCCGCCCGAGCATCCATTGGCACATCACGCGGAATTTTACGATAGCTCAGAAGGGCTCAAGTATGATGAACTCTCGGGCATACCCAGGCCAGAAATCTTTCGCAAGAAGATTCCCAGAAAGACAAAGGTCTATGAGAAAGAAACCTCGACATGATGAAATTGGACTCTCACGGAATCCCGTTGTCGAGTACAGAATACCGAAAAACATTGTACAACACTCGAGGCATGAGAACCAACAGAAACATAAAATAATCGTGCTATGGACGTAACGTTGCCGAGAAGTGAGTCTCGCACGCGCTATAACTTTGAGCTTTGGCCAGTCAGCGCTCCACTGCTCTTCTTGATTTGTCGTACGGCCTCAGACATCATCTCGTCAATAATTTGCTTAGCCGGTTGCACGTCTTTGATGGCACCAGCGACTTGGCCCATCTACACTAATTAGTAATGCGTTGTGTTACACAATCGATAATGTCAGGTAATCCTACCAAATAAGGCCGTGCGTTCATTTCCGTCTCCTCATCAATGTCACCCTGCTTCTCGCGCTCATCGAGATCGTGAACCACAGGAATGATGCCTTCATTCACCAGCTTTTTGATCTCGTCCGGCTTGGCTTCCCAGCTAAAATAAGATATAAGTGCCTGATCGCAGCCAACTCTTTGCTATAATCTTACCTTTCAATGTAAGGATTCTTGCGGACGCGCAAAGGTCGACCGGTAAAGATGATTGTCCTCAAAGTGTCCGTGTAGTCTGCAGTCACGACGGCATCCTGATGTCCCTTCGGCGCGCCAGCTTCCTTTGCAGCTACGAATCTGGTACCCACCCACACGGCCTCCGCTCCATAAGCGAGTGCAGCTGCCAAGGATTTGCCGTTGTACATTGCACCAGCAGCGACCACATGAACCTTTTCTCCGGTAAGTGGTGACTTGGCCTGGTTGCAGATCTCCACTACTTGTGGTAGAAGAATTGAGGTGGGAATGTCCCCAGTGTGTCCACCACCTATTGAGTCAGTCATTTGAGCCCTTGAATCGATGGCAAATCGCAGGGCTCATACCTTCTCCACCCTGTGCACAAATGATGTCCACACCGGCAGCAATAGCCTTGATCGCATGCTTCGGATGTCCAATCATATTCATGACTGGAATGCCGGCCTTGTGCAGCTTCTCAACGACTTCCTTCGGTGGCACTCCTACAGCGGCCACAAACAGACGAGCTTTGCTGGCGATGATGACATCAATCAAGTCTGGCAGTTGTCCATGTGTGTAATCGTAGTTGGTCTTCCTAGCACCAGCACCGACTTGTGGCAAGAGCAGATCAACGCCAAACTAGACCATCAATTAAAGTTCCCTGAATTGTCACCAACAAACTCACTGGAGCACTCTTGTCATTAAGACCGTTCTTCAAATCTGCAATTTGCTCTCGCAGCATCTGCGGAGTGTACCCGACACCGCCGATCACTCCCAGGCCTCCAGCATTAGTGACAGCAGCAGCGAGGTCTGGGCCAGCGGCGACGTTCATCCCGGCAAGCATGATTGGATGCTTGATACCGAAAAGCTTCGTAAGCGGTGTAGTAATAGTGGCCATTTCACAATTGCAGATTAGTCCTTGGTAGTAAAACTTGAGCACACGAAGCCAAAAGAATCGTCAGTCTCTTGATAGTGTCCTTGCAATTGTGCAAGATCATAAAATGACTGTCCACACGCGTACGTACATGCAGAAAGTGGGGACGTGGTTGAGCAGGTCTTTGCGGGGAGCAACCGAGTGCTGATGCGGGGACGGCGAGGTCCGCCACCAAGATTTGCTTGGAGGCCGTTTTGTGGACTTCCAAAAGGGTCGATCTGTCGGCTCGACGCCGAACACCATTATATCGAAGACTCAAATTTCCAGATAGTGGAAGCTTCAGGTCGCAACAACTCACAAATCTCCACACGCTCTGTCTGTACTCGCAATCGGACGTCAATATCTGGTCGGCATATCACGAGCATCAAGTGTGAATCAGCACTAAGTAGAGGGAAGATGATCTTGGGAAGGTAGTTTTTTGTCTTGCTATGTTGAGCAGACCCCATGGAGTTATGTATTATCGTGTAAGCTCTTTCATTGTTTAAGCATGGCGAACCACTGGCAATGATGCATTGATGGCCTGTAGCAGTAGGTCTGATAACCTACACTCACCACGCGTATGACCAGTAAGATTGCAGCACAAGTCGATCTGAGTCATGCATAGATGTGACGATGAACGCATTCATTCTGCGATGTGATGGCTTATTGAAGTCTCCTGCTTGTGTGAACGTGCTTCAAAGTGGCACACGAGAATTAATCTGCAGTTATGCAGTGTTCCTCAAGACCAGGATTACACTATCGCCACGCAGAAACATTTTGCTGATGTAGCGATCCTTGTTGACGGGTTTCCCTTTCTTTCCGTCCTTGTTCCTTGGAGTCTCTGTCCATATTTCCTTGACATTCTCCAAGACCATGTTTGAGTGTCGATCAAAAGCCTTGACCCTTGCTAGAAGTTTTCTATTGTTCCGACAATTTATCAGAACCTGATTTCTGTTTTTCGCAGCATTCAGCAATACACTCAATGGCCCCGTCTGGAATTCGAACTCTTCTAATTTCGCAAGATCTGCCTCGGATAGATCAGCCCTGGGTTTCGACAACAAGTCCCTGACTATGTGAGTATAAAAGAGGTACAACATCCGGTAACACTCACGCCATGTGTGAGATTGCGCCGCTTTATTGTAAGTTGCGCGAACTCGAGCCGAATATATAGTTCAATCTGATGAGAAAATGTTACAGGTATATAATGGTGCTTTTGCGCAGGACTCGAATAGTCGACAATGAAACTACGCTGCGTGCTTCGGATTTTACGTATAAGAGACCAGCACGATGTTGCCGGCGATCTAGATCGCGCAACCACAGACTCTACGAATGCTATATGTTGGCTGCTACAGAACACCTGTACTCGTGTAGCTGCAGATGCACAACCCACGAACACGAAAGGTGATGCGCGGCTAAAAGTTGATGTCCATGACCAGCATGGTACGCGTGCGCCGTGTGCATTCTCACGTGCCTCAGCTGGAACTTGAGCTCGCTCGAGCTCTAAAATCGGATTTACCAGTTGCGCCGCACCACTTCTGAAAGTTCTCAGAAATTATGAGTATCATCAGCAAACACACCCAGTTTAATGATACTCCAGCGCAAGATTGCTACATGGAACGAGAGCAGTGCTATCTGACTTTCTCCTCATCTCATTCATGAATCGCATAGCGACTTAGCTTCTCAATCTCAGGCCACGGCAGGAGTGACCACGAAGCACGGTAGTCGATTTACATCATTCTAAATCACATCCTGATTTGTCGAGTAATACATCACAATCTCTTGAGGTCTGGGATCGCGAGTCTGTGCCGAGGACTTTCGGAATTCATGGTTGGACATGAAGGGATGGTTTTATGAGAAACAGAATGTTTCTAGTGTCGCAAGAGTCCTAGGTCGAATTTCGATACGGCGTCTGCAGTACTACTTTGCGCTCTCGCTAGTTGCAGCACTTGAGCATGGATGAACTTCCCGATCTATATGCGCTTCTGGACGCAGATGAAAATGCGACGGAAAAGGAGCTACAAAAAGCATTTCGACGACAAGCGATAAAATGCCATCCAGACAAAAACCCGACGAAACAAGCTGCAGAACGGTTTCACCTACTAACAATAGCTATCGAAAGGCTCACGAATGTTTCTACGCGCGCCGAATATGATAAGAGCAGGCGTCAGAAGCGGGAAGCTGCCTCACGTCGTGAAAAGATCGATCAGGAACGCAAGACATGGATAGAAGAGTTGGAGAAGGACGAGAGGACCGCTGCAGGAAGCGAATCACACTCAACCAAACGCAAGTGGCGGAGCACTCTTACGGACGAGGAACGAATAGCTGCAGATGGGGCACGCTTGAGAGCAGAACTACAAGCGAAACGAAGATCAACAGAGCCCGCGGCATCGAAGAATCAAACCGGCTTTAGACACGGGCAGGTACCTGAGGACCCGCTACCAAGGGCGTCTAAGCGTAGTAGCACTACCGTCTTGGTCCGCTATCGCGGTGATCTCGTGACTGAGCAAGATCTACGGGAACTCTTTCAGCCGTATGGTACGGTGCAGGATATTGTGCTTAGAAGTGCAGGTCAGAAAACCAAGTCAGCCGTGGTTGTACTTGCAACTGCTCGTGCTAGCAACACTATCGCGTCACTAGATCCTGTCAAGCTTTCAAGTGCGCATATAACAATACGACAACTGAGTATAGTCGACATCGATGACTCAGGAGATCGTCGCAGTAATTCGGAAACACGAACACAGTCGCACTGGGACAGCGCGGTGACTGATACAAAGAGCCACGATTCTGCGACACCTGCCGCAAATCAGGAACCTGAATCGTATGAATCTTCAGTATTGTTCAGAATGAGGCAACGCCAGAAGGAGAAGAACAATCAACACAGATGAAAGGCTCGGCATATCCTCTTAGCTTAGCTTTACGCAAGTATAATTGTGTGTGTATGCTAGCGCGAATGCTTCACAAAAATTTCTGTCAGACGTGCCCTACCTGAGCCGGATGCGCGATGTGACCGTTCAAGCGAGATCGCTATGAGTCTCGCATCGTCTGCGTGGCGTGTCGCTCTTGTAACTGCTTGCAAATCACTTAAATCCACATCCCTCTACTTTCTCTCCTCCAGCATTACTTGTTCAGCACTAGTTTATGATTAGTCTTGATCATGGCATGTGGGGCGGGATACATACCAACACCATCGTATTTGTTCTTGAACCATTTGATTGTATCGGACGCGACGACTTTGTGAGACACTCCAATCTTGCCGTTCTTGTGTTTTCTAATGGCTACACGCGCACCAGGCCTGCCCATACAGCAGTAGAAGTCCATGCCATAAATTCCGATGCTTGGGTCATATTTGATGTTCAGATCGATGTGCTCTTGTATACCGAAACCGAAGTTTCCAGTGGCAGAGAAGTTCGATTTCTTAAGTTCGTATTCTTTGACCTTCAACCCTCTCTCGAGAATTTCTTCTGCTTTTGGCCCGCGAATCGTGACGTGGACTGATATTTTTTCATTACGTCTGATACCAAAGGTTCGCACAGTGTATCGGGCTTTTGAGTAGACGGGAGTTTGACCTGATAATTGCTCCAGTACCTTAGCAGCTCGTGTAAGACGATCTCCAGATTCTCCGACACAGATGTTGAGGACTAACTTCTGAATCTTGAGTTCCCTCATGGGATTGTTTGCCTTGACTTCTGACATGCTTGCAGTGATAAAGATTGATAGAAGGAAGTCAAAAGTCTGGTAACAGTATATCAAATTTGTTGTAGCTCTGAAGGACTGCAATTGTCGGGCCTGGGAGGACTGTCTGGCTATGGTCCCGTGCGCAGCTTCCAAACAAGGACTCCAGTGTTGATCATTGGGGAAGTCCTCGTGTTGGAGCTCCGAGACTTAAGAATCGAGCCGATAAATACGAGCTGCATTGAGCACTGGTGGCTGGTAGCTTGAGCACACACGGAATTGCTTCTTCTTTGCAACGCGCTGGTGGTCGGTCGATCATGGTCACTATACAATCGCAGATATGTGTCTTTTATATACAAGTTCATAATCACGCGCATACGCAAGAATTGCTATCGGCAGAACGCTGAAGGATCCTGCAGTTTTATATAGCAAATATCGCTGCTCGATCTGACCTCCTGGTGGTAGAACGTTCCATGCAGATTGTTATGTAGTTGGTCGTATATGAACCTCGCGGCGGTGACCTAAAGTCCACTGAGATAGAACCTCAAAATGATCTTCTGCTCGAGAATAACTATGTACAGTTGTTGTGGATTGATTCGAGAAATGCAGAAGTTGGACGTATCCAATATCAAAGATCATGACCCAATAGTAGCTGCTCTGTGCGGTCTTACCTTGATCCGGGAACGTGAGTTGTTGTCGGATGCTCCTGTACTACGCTCTCTTGACAGACCTGTCGATGCTGGCAGGTCGTCGTCCTGCTTACTGGTCATCTCCTTTGGTAGTGAGTACCCTCTACTAGGTCTCACGGACTGTGTGCGGCGCAGCATATAATTCTGGAGCATGTTGGGATCAAAGAGGTCTAGCAAGAACTTTCGAACTCCGAGCTTGTAGCCGTAGTGCGAAAGAAGATAGAAAGCTTTGTCATACACGATACAGTCCATAAATTTGTTGGGATACTTCTGTCTCAGTCTATGGATCCATTAGTAATAATATCGATATGATGATTTGTTGAACCTCACTTCAGAAGTGTTTTCGCAGCCTCATTTGCGAGAATATGGTTGCCAAGGTTTGACATCCCCAGAAAAATCTCTTCCGACAATGGATCTTGCATTGAGTTCTGTTCACTTTCGATCATTACGGGTTTGTGAGTCGTGATGCTCCAGACTTCGAGATTGAGCACGTCATTTATGTTTTGAGGGACACAAATTCCAGTGGGAGACCCCATATTGGTGAGCACGGCTTCCCAGTGGTATTCCTTGAGCAGATCGGCTCCGATTATGGTCGTGCTCAACATTCCAATGACCAGGTAAGCAGTGCCCTTCAGAGTAGCGATCTGTGATTTGGTAGCAATATCAACAATCGACATAACTACTTGACAATCTTTTAGGAATGGTGCTCCCCTTTCTGTAGCTCCAATACTGCCAATGGCCCAAAGCGCGGCCTTCACTTTGTGAATCACAAGAGGATCAGATGTTTCTTGCCAGTATGACTGCAAGACGTCTACATATCGTGTGAAATGTCCCTTCGCGAGCAATAGAGCTACACCCTCCTCCGTGGATGCAAGTTCTCCATAAAAGTGTATCGGAATTTCACCTCTCAGTGCAATTGCATTGTGCGATGCGGCAGGGGCGGTCAAGCTGAGTAAGGTGGACTCGAGTTGTGTTACATATTCGTCATTACGGCCCTGGCAGCATCAGCAAGCGCTTAAGTTATCGTGTCGAGATAGCTTACGTGGAACCAGTCGTCCATCTCTTGGTCTATATAGTGTAGTTCCTTCAGGTAATGAAAACCTACACTGGTCGCAAGGAAACGCAATAGTAGTGGTCCACCGATTTCCCCAAGATGTTCTAATGCAGGCCTCAATTCTACGATGTATTGCAAATGGTCTTTCGAATTACATGCCGCCTGCAGTACTTTGACAGCCATCTCACAGACTTCAGTGTTGATGTCGTATAGCTGTATGATCAGTAGTCGTATAGCCCATTTTGCTGTCTGTCTGGCATTCTCTGCGGGGTCTATGATCAGACCACGAAGATGCTCTGTCGCAAATAGTCGGACATCAAGCAGACCAGTCGTTAAAGCTTTGCTCAAGATGATTCGACTGTGGCCTTCATGTGTATAATCCATATGAGTAAGAAACAACTTAACGAGATCGCCCCGGGACCGTAGATCTGTCAAGTGATAGAGGCTCGAGAATATGCGCCATCTTTCCATCATTGCAATACCTTGTGGATGGGCAGTAAGCACTCCTAACATATCAAAATACCCATGGCTGAGAGTATCTTCCAACCGACTTTTCGAAAAGAGTGTATCAGTCGCCGTAACATGAATCATCGGGTCCATCTGTGCTAAACACTCTGACAATTGCCGCAGCAGTTTTGAGTCTGTCAAATACTTGATCCCTTCAGGATTGGCTAGTAGTGTTGTAAGCAATAGACAACCAAATTTCACGTACTTTTGATTTGGTTTTGTGTTCCGTATGGCTGAGAACCTATGTGTGAATGGTCTATAGAATGCGAGCAAGCGCTTCATGAATTTGGTGGCGCGAATGCTCTCTTCGAGTCTCTTTGGATTCAATAGCGGACCTTGGATAAGCTCTGTCAGTGTGTCCCAGTGCCACTTAGTGTAATTTTTTGTACTCAAAACCTGTGTGTCGAGAAGCAAATTTCGGAAGTGCGAATCATCAATCTGTAGGCCCATCTTGATTTTGACCTGTTCGACTTGTCTTTGACCTCGTTTGTCAGGCGAATTGACGATTCGAGCAATGATAGACTTGTTGCGTGTCCTATTCAACGATTCGATCTGAAACAATGCCGCTGTTGCTTCTGATCGCCCTTGCGCCTTGAGATCTACGGCACTAGAAAAGAGGCGAGGCAGAGACTGTAATGTGCGACATTTCGTCAGTGGTAACAAGGTATTCGACAACTGCAAGAGCTCGCCAATTAACAGTGTAGCTTTGCGGGCAGCGTGCAAGTCGAATTTGTCCTCGACTACCATGGCCAATGCATCAAGGACACCAACCTCGAGAAATATCAGGAGTTTTAGAGCTGAGAATTGATTTGTCAGACATGCATATTTGCTGTCCTTCGAAGTAGCACCATCTATTCGCTGCTGTACTGGCGACCCGGCCGCCAATGGGGTTCGGCCCATTGTGGTTAGTCTACGTCCTGCTAAAAATATTGAGCTCACATTACTGAGAGGAATAGCAAGTACATGAAAGAGGAATTCGAGAATCGCGTCTCTGATAGATGATGCTGGCACTCTTAGAGCGTCTACGATACTCTTCAGTCCTCGAAGATTGTACATGCTCAGTCCCAGCAGTCCTGGCCAGGTGTTCAACATTCGTGCTACCACAGTAGTAGAAATTAGCAACCGTTCTTCTAGAGCAGGCTGCCTCTTGCCCGAGATGCACTCTGTGAAGGGCGCAAAAACCACCTCAAGATCTTGACCAGCACGAAGGTATGTCCTAGAGGCAGGTTGATCCAGACTATACACGAAAACCATGGCAACTTCATCAGCCAATGTGATAGGGCCCTCGACCAGACTGTCCAGAAGGCAACGGTGTGCACCATGAGCTGCTGAAAGCTCTGGCAAAATCAGAACCAGTTCCGCTAGAGTCTGTAGACAGATCATGGCGAGTCTATCTTGCGACTCTGCAAGAGATACTAGAGCTCGAATCATTCCAGGTGTAATAAGCTCGGGTGCGACACCATAAAGACAGCGAACAAACTTGAGTGCTTGTTCTTTCTCCGTAGAGCACCGGTGATCTCTTGAAAGAGAGATGATAAAGCATCGTTCCAATCCAAGACTCAACAAAAATACAGCAGTATAGTTGTCAACCGCACAATACCGAGCCATACGATAGCCGGCCCCTGCTATATTTGAGATTGTTGACGAGCAGAAGCGGATGATAGCGAATGTAAGCGCTGGTTGACAGATCTCCTCATGAGTGCTAGATCGATTCTGCAAGAACTTTGTGAACGCATTCGCCCTGGAGATGTAATATGAAGGCTCCTGATCTGCTCGAACCAGATTTGCCAGCTGAGCAGCTATGTCCGTCTCTGTATCTTCTATGTCCGTTGCGTGCTTCGCTGAAGAATAAGATCTTATCGTCGCTAGCTTGGGTCTATTGCTTAACTTTTCCTCACTTCTCTGTCTTCTGTAAATCTTGTGGTCACTTGAAGAGGTAGTCAAGTTCGCAATTCGAGCCCTGAGATTTGCTATCCTGGCATTAGTCTGATTGAGCTCTTCAGTGACCTGGACACGTCGCGCTTCTCGTGTTTCTTTAGGTGTATCTCGTGTCCTGGTGTCCAGAACTTGTAACAGGTTTTCTGCTCCTTCCTTGAGCCGCAGCTCGATTTCAAGACGCCCCAATGCTTCGTCATAGCTCAGCTCTTGTTGCTCAAGGGGACTCCGCTGTATTCCGAGTACTGTGCTAGCATTTGCTTTCACAGACGAAGTGAGTGAAGTACTAGTTGTGTCCGGACTGCTCATAAGCTTTTACTCAGTCCACATCAACAGAACTTCATTCATGAAATTTCGCCGGACGAAATCAATCTCGCAAAGCTATTCTGTGACCTGTACTGGAGTGTCCAAGCTCTTTTGAGTATAGTAAGCGTGGTATGCATTACAGGACTCGCAAGACATCATGGTTGTTACAGTCCGCATGTCTTCCTCGACTAATCGTGCGCACTCGGCTCCTGGCAGATGACGCAATGCGTGGCTACCCTGAAAGTGTCTAGTTTCTGCTAGACTTTGCGTAGAAACACGATTGTAAATTTACAAGTCCAGATGAATGTTGTTCTTTGCGGGGTCGCTGAAATCTTTAGGGAAACACGAGATGAGCACGAAAATTATAATACGGCGGACTTTTGATCTTCTGCAATTGTGGTCTAATCGAATTCGAACGTTATAAAAATGGGAGGCCGTGTTCTACCTTCCACGTAATTCATAGTACACTAATTGCCGTCGCCTCGATAGCTCAGTAGAAGCGCTCTTCAAGAGACAAAACTTAAAGCAAGATTTGTTTGTATCCACGAAGCTCAAGATTGACTGCATAGACTAGCAACAATCTGCTATGCCGTAGAGGAGTCTACACAACTTGTTGGCGAAGGGATGAAATTGCCTATCCTTTTGCAGCTATTTGTGGCGGACTGGTTGAAAAACATTTACACGGCAAGTGTCTTCACAGTCTTGTTGATGTAGGTTCTTTTGACGCAATGTGACCGACAAATTTTGGCGCAATTTGCACTTTCCTCCTTCACACACAAGTCACACACAAGAAGACAATATAAGTCTCTTGGGTATTGTTTGCCGTATCAGCGACAACGAAGACTCGTCGGTGCTCAACTACATAAGATATCCGGATCGCATGGTTTATTTTTGCTATTGCTCTTGTCATCACCATCCTGCACCGTTATAACCAAATTCATTATCAGGCGCGATAGAATATTCCTGCTGGGCATGGAGAGACGTTGATGCTAGCGGGAAATCATGCACCTTTGTCAGATCATAAGCTGTATGGCGGCGCTTCAGCACAATTTGAGACGTGGTACCACCGCCAATAGATTTTTGTTTCCGTTCCCATAATAGGTGTCGGCGTAGAGACTCTGATAACTCAGTAGCCAACATATTCCTCCTGGTAGTCCTTGGGGATACAGATCCTTTTATTGCAGTCGGGGATGCTTTCAGATGGGTCAAAATTGGCTTATTGTCGTTCGTTGTAGGATGCTTTTGATGTGGTGTCTCCTTCGGGGACGATTTCTGGGACTGTGCTATAGCCGGAGATGACTTCGATTGATTGTTGGACAATCTCGTCATTGGATTGGTTAGCAGGGTGGACAAAATCGACTTGCGAGACACGAGCCCAGGACGATGAAAATCAGTGCCCATCTTGTCAAACATGGTCGGCATCTGAGGCGAGTTGGCATGACTCTCTGAGCAGACTGAATCCCACTCGTCTTCATCTCCATCTGAAACACCTTTTGATTTCTGCATTGTGCCAGCCTCTCCAGTATCGCCATCTCCGTCGTCTTCGCCATCTTCATCGTCAGTCATGATAGCTGACTCATTATATTGGAGAGCAGTTTCGTGTCCGGAGTCGCTCTCATCATCGGTATCAAAAGGGCTCGACTCATACTCTGACCCTTCGTCTACGATCTCCTTGAAAGACGTCTGCCTTTTACTTGGCCGCGGAGGAGGTGAGTCATGTACCGCAGACAAAGACAATCGCTCTTGTCTTATTAGGGCTCTCGTGTAATTTTTCCGCTCCTGTGAGCTCTCGTGATCTGATTCAGATGGACTGGAGTCGATGAAGAACATGCTCTTGTGACCATTTGCTTTTGTTGGGTGGTCTTGAGGCAAATTGTTGTTCCCACCTGGAGTTTGTTTTATAGTTTCGCACGTTGGATTGAAGCCATGTACAACGCTGCTCGCACGTCGCAGTCCACTAGCAGGATGACCAGTCAGCGATGACGATGATGCGTCATTCTTGTTTGGAATTGACCTGAACTGTGCTCCGTGAATCTTTAAATCTTGTCCTGGTGCTTCATGTGGTTCCTCCTCAGGCGTATGAAGAGACTTCATGTTCGACATCCTCCTATGTCGAGCCCTACAGGTCGCCGCAGCGATGCGTGGACTTTGCGATTTTAGTGATTCACTCGTAGCACTCCATGCTATGTGGTCCGATGACTCCTGACCAAATTGTGTCACAAGTTTATGGAATCTGTCGGGTGTGAGATGGCGTCCTGTGGACTTGTGGTAAGTCGTGTCAGCTTGTGCCTTGTTGTCTGTCACTACAGAATTTATGGATTCAACAGAGCTAGACAACGGTGGCAATTTTGACGTCGATAATGAGTCGTCATGTTCGAAAGATACCTGACTCATGGGGACCTGACACTGATTCGACGCGATATGGCGTTCGTATTCAAGGAGCTGGCACTCCCTGTACCACAGACGCCAAGACAGGTTTTCGAGTCTGTGTCCATTCTCAAGATTCCCAGCACATTTCGTAAATACTATTGCACGGTCAATACTGATGGGCTATGTTACAATGTAAGATTGTTCACCTGTCCACAATGATGATAGCCGGTCACAGTCCACCTTGTCAATCTTACTTATGTTTCCCATAGCAAGGGACAACACAAAGTCAGTGCGCTGCATCTTTTGTTAGTCTGACAACACAAGTACCACGCAGTTGTTTTTGGAGCGCGAGTTAAATGACCTGCTGGACGATCCCAGAGTCGCGCGCCTGCACGTATGCGACTTTAGTCAATGCTTCGGTATTCACAGACCGTGGGGCAAAAGTGTTGCGCGAAGTTATGCGCTGTGATGCATTTGAAATCTACTGCATACGGTAAGCTTGCGCTGTGATTCTGGGGTTTGCCTGGAGTTCGAACTTCGAATGCAGCTTGATCTGAATGTGAGCATGAGCCACTCCGGATCCTTGACGGGTGTCACGCGCGCGCGGACATCCTTCCGAGCTTCCAAGGTTGGGATGATCCCTGCCAAAACGGCCGGGTGGTCCACGGGTGTTAATTCAAAGTGTACCCCAATTTGGAAGGTAGGAGCCTTCAGGGCTGGCAACCTGCCCAG